>CAMOHE010047590.1:0-74618 GCA_946598075.1 Artocarpus hirsutus
AAAATGTTCTGAAAAAAACCAACAATATTACTTTAAATTAATCTCAACAAGTTAACGAAGAAAGTCAAAAATCAACAAGTAATAATAAAGACAACATGTTTTTTAGTTGGAATTTTCTCTTATTTAATTTCTCTAGTACACTGTTTTATAACAGCATGATGCTTATTATGAGATGTACGGAGTGATCAGTAGTGGGTCTATGAACACTTTGTCAAATTCTGGCTAAAATCGCAGAGTTTCGTAGCCAAGCCCACCTCCCTGCCCTTCGAGCTTGCCTCGGACAGATTACTATCAATGAAATACTCGCCAGTCACGCCCTTCACTTGCAGACGCAACGCCACATGGCACGTTGTAGCAGCTCCCTATAATCGTGTCATTCAACAACATCGGTGAGGAAAAAAAATAAAAAAGGACTTTTATGCTGTTAAGAAACAAAATCATGTCTTAGATGAGTCCCAATTACATAGCTCAAGTCTAATTACGAACTCAATTTCAAGAAACTTCTATTGTTAGGTATGGTAGATGTGGTAGGTTTAATGGAATTTATACATGTAATCATAATTTAATTACAAGTGTTTAATTGTATGGTTCTTGTTTATTGTTTATAATTATAAATAGGCAACATCATTGCATTTGTAATCATTAAGAAGGAATAGAAAAACAATAAGAGTATTTTTCAAAAAGTTCTCTCGTCAGTAGTTTGTGAGTATTCTAAAAGTTGCCTTTAGATTGTGAGAAATAATGTTAGTTTTTAAGTGTTATAATTTCTTCATTGGGTGTTCTTAATATTTACTCTAAAAAAATAATAGTTGTATTGACCGCTCGATAATGTTCTGTTCTTCGCAACTCATTTTTTGTATTCTACAAGGCTATTTATAATAAACCTGAAGTTGAAGCATATCTTGTCTTCATTATAGCTTTCACTACTTGACCACCTAGCTCTATATATAAAACTACATGAAATGTAATTTGGGCTTACCTGCTGAACATTTTTCAGAACTAACCTTCCAACAGTATTCACAATGCCAGCATATTGCAGGAAATAGGAAGTAATAATCTGGCTTTATCTGCATAATTCACCAAACTTGTGGAAATTTTTCTATATGATTTTCGTCTTCATCATATTACCTTGAGAAAATTGAAATCAGGCCCAAATATGCTCAGTGTTTTTTTTTTTTTTTTTTTGGGTAGGTGATGAATTACCGTTAACAATGCCAAGACGACGATAAAGATTGGTTTGAATTGCTCCTGGGTGAAGGGAATTTGCAGTTATGTTCACCCCATCTTCCTGTGAAATAAATAAGGAGATAGAAAACAGACTTTAATATAACGACTATGAGTAAGTTCCTACTTTCTTGCTTCATTTTATGCTGAAGAAATTAATGCACCTTTAGATGTCTCGCAAGCTCGTTGGCATGCAAAACATCAGCAAGCTTAGATTGCCCAAAGGCAGCTCCACTGCCATACCTGTACACAAGCAAGTGGTCCGAACTTTAATCAAACATGCTCAGAAGTTGAACCGATTATGAGTTGTGGTAGTAAAAAAGGTGATACCCTGATTGATCATTAATTTTGTCAAAACGAATCCCTTCAGAATATGAGAACCGATGAGCCATCGAAGAGACATTGACAATCCTTCCTTCTTTTTTACTTTGCCTTGCTATTTTCTTCATTGTGTCCAACAAGAGATTTGTCAGAAGAAAATGACCTGCCAAAACCGAGTCAATGATGATAAATCTTGCGTCTAATTTTCAGTATGCATTATGTGTGCATCAAAGTTACCCAAGTGGTTTGTGGCAAACTGTAGCTGTATGTTGTTGTTTAGAAAGTGTGAATGGAGTAGCCATATCTCCTGCATTGTTACTTGAGGCAAAATAAAAGTAAATTTATAAGTGGCTACACATATAATCCATGAACTAAACTTTCGAAAGAAATTGCACCAGCACATACCCTAGAATGTTGAGGGGATGGCCAGATGATTTGAAATCCGAAGCGAATTTCCTGACAGACAACAAGGAACCGAGGCCCAACTCCATGGCATCAACTTTAGCAGAGGGGATTTCTTTGACTATTGCCTCTTTGACATCTTTTCCAGCAGCCATATTCCTGACAGCCATGATTACGTGGACACCACGTAAGGCAAGAACTCGTGTAGTTTCGGTGCCAATGCCACTCGTGCCAATACCGACCCCTTTTGAAGAACTGTATCTTGGACCTTTTCGGGGCTTTCTTTATATTCTTGATGGTCGCCAATGGGACCGGCCCCTGTTGGGTTCTGTTTTTACTCAAGGTGATGTTGCTAAAATCTGCAGGATTCCATTTGCCTCTTCGGAGTTGCTGGATTCTTGGTCTTAACGCTCTTTTGTCTTGCCGTTCGTGCTCTTTGGTTTTCCTTGCCGATCGGTCTTAGATCAGATGTAGGGCCTCTAACCTCCTTTGATCAGGTTTTGGATATTACCTTGGAGGTGTGGCAGGATATTGATATGTTGTTGCTTGTATATGTTACCTTCGATCAAAATATGGTGAGCCAGAAATGATTTGGTTCATCGACGTGCGATTTGATGTTGGTAGGTCCAAGCGGAAAGTTCTTTCCAGATGTGCTGAGTTCAGCGAGGCCTTTACTTCCCCCAAAATGGTGCCATTGCACCCTCCTCTGCCGGGTTGGTTCAAAATCAACTCAGATGTGTGCGTTCCACAGCGATAATTCGATCCCTCTACCCAAGTGGGTGAAGTTGTTGCGTTAAGATTAGGTGTTGATTATGCTCTAGAGTACCCTATTTTCTTTTAGGTCAAAATCACGCCTAATTCTTCTAGAAATTGAATGTAATTACTATAAGTAGTTGTTGTTGTGTCTACTACTTTGATTGTGGATAATTATAAATTACTTGTGAATTGTGATAATTACTAACATGAGGGTAACACAAAACAAATCCCGTGTTGTACATTAAATGTTTCTGGTGCTATATGAAGCAATTAACCCAAAATAAAAAAAACAAAAACAAAATATTTTAATTATGAGAACAAGTACGGATGTTCAACCGGACAAGTGTTTTTGTTTTGGTCACGTTTGAAATGACCTAAAATAAACAGTTCCTGGTTTTTAGCCTAAAAGTTATTTACGGGCGTATTTGGACAGATTAGTTCTTTGGGTTTTTGGCTCCATGAGCACTACCTAAAAGTTATAAAAAAAATATGTTTATGAAAGCTTTTTTATTTTATTTACATTTTTCACCTTTTATTTATAAATGAAAAATTATAAATTTTATCTTTATCCTTATATTACATCATTTTTATATAGCAATAAGATCTTTTTGACTTATTTAACCAAACATATTCAAAAGATTTAATTAATGCTTTATTTGACAAGCAATTTTCAACTTGCTATAGTATAAAATTCTCACATGTTACATTAGTTTACTACAGTGTAAAGCTCTCACATACTACAATGTTTAAGTTTCAATTGATTTCTTAAACTTTTAACTTATACTTCTCTCCTTCTTCTATTGTATACTTCCAAATAAGAGCACAAGCGATTTCCAATCAGCCTGAATCATTTAAGATAATATAAAAAAATGAGAGAAATAATATATTTTTAAAACTTTTTGAAGTAAATAATAGATTTTGAAAATATATCTAGTAAATAGCAAATTTAAGATGTAAATAATTCATTTGCAACTTATATCTATAAGGATTATTTACATTATAAATAGGAGATAAATAAATTATTCACATTATAAATTTACAATTTACTATAAATATTTTCAAAACTTAATATTTACTACAATTAGTTTTAAAAAATGTTTCTAATAAAAAATGACCAATGGTACAAAATGTATCGTTGTAGGTAATTAAAAGTGTTACTCAAAAGGATCATTAATGTTTTTGAAACGGATTCCTTCACAGTAGGAGAAACAATGAGCAGATTAGGAGACATTTACGATTCTTCCTTCTTTTCCACTTTCATGTGTCGTTTTCTTCATTGTCTCCAACAAAAGATTTGTGAGAAGAAAATGACCTACGACACAAGGGAAAAAAATTGATGACGTCATAACTTTAGCCTCTAATTTTTAAAAAACCCTATATTGATATTTATTCTATTATTTTGTTTCATTTTTTGTTTCTCCATTAGTTAGGTATTAAATACTAAAAGAAAAATTTTTAAATATTCTACTTTAGTCTCTAACCTAATATTTTATTTCACTTTTGGTCTCTTTGTTATAATTAAGAGATATTAAGGATTAAAATTAAAAAAAATCTAAAGTGAAAAACTAAATATAACAATTTTGATGCATGTAATTAAAAAAACTTTTATCATATATTATTAGTAAGATGAATCATAATTTAGAAAAAGATAAGTTGAATTTTTTATTCCACTATATACTTATTGGATGATAAATGACAAACTATGCATTATAATATATATATATGTGTATATGTATATGTATATTTATATACTTTGTTAAAAAATTCTAATTTTGAACATTAAAGTTATAACATATACATGTGCATATATAATATACTAACATTGAATATTCAACTTATTTAAAAAAATTAAAGGTCATCTAAATAACAATATGACAAGTTGTTTTGTTTTAGTCACATGAATCAAAATTTTTTGTATTTAGTTTTTCACTTTAGTTTTTCCCCTCAATTTGATCCCTAATAATGCCTTACTAATATAGAGACAAAAAATGAAACAAAATAATAGAATTGGGAGTAAAAGTAAGACCAAGTATAATAGATTAGAGACCTAAGTCAAATATTTTAAGAATATTCTGTTAAATATTTAATACCTAACTAATGAAGAGACCAATATTGAAACAAAGCGTAGACTAGAGACCAAAATAAGAGTTTTTAAACTTTGAGAACTAAAATGAGACCGAGAGACGTTTGGTATGCAGTAATTAGTAACAATCATATTCTTGAAAAAGTGATAGTAGGTGATATAATTCTTATAAAACTAATATTATTATGTTTGGTGGTATACAAGAATCTTCTTTTAAATTACTATGAATAATATATTATTGCATTTAGTTATACATAAGAATCTTATATAATTGACAAAAATAAATTATTGTATTATCTTTCAAAAAAAACATTTTCATTATCATTTATATATTAGTACAAGCTTACGCATAATTCATTACTAATATATTAAAATAATATATTAGTAATTATATTAAATATATTTTATATTATATAAAACATCTATTTATAACTAGTATTATTATTACTTAATAATATATTAATATTAAAATAATGTATATGTAGTATATAATATATTAACATGTATATAAATTATAATAAAAATATAATTCTTAATAATATAGTACTATGTTTTATTAATATTAACATTAAATAATGATATTAAGTTAGGATAATTTTATAAATATTTAATAGTATTTTATATTATTTATTTATTTATTTATCATCATATAGAAAGTGAGATTCTTATTGTCTTGAGATTTTTGGAAGTACGAATATTATTTTGTTGGGTAGGATTAATTACTTCAAAATAAAATAAAGTGAATCCCATGAGATTAAATTTCCTATTATTCCTAGGAAACGCCCCTAAATTCCTATTCCCACTCTCAAGATTATTGCATATTAAACGCCCATAAAAGTAAACTTTA
This sequence comes from Artocarpus hirsutus, assembly GCA_946598075.1. Taxonomy (NCBI): domain Eukaryota; kingdom Viridiplantae; phylum Streptophyta; class Magnoliopsida; order Rosales; family Moraceae; genus Artocarpus; species Artocarpus hirsutus. Next base: position 5,634 of record CAMOHE010047590.1, read on the forward strand.
TAGACTATTTATGAGACTAACTCTTTTAAACATTTCCATCATTTGGATCATGTAAAGCAGATATATTCTAAGACTAAACCAAAAAAAAAAAAAAAAGAGTTTTAAAAGGAGAAAACAAAAGAGAACAATCAATTAACTTGATACACAGGAAAATGGCCTGGCACTGGGGAAAACAATTGATTTTTTATATCTCCACCATTCAAATATTTTTTAAATTATTTGCATGAAACCTTTGACCAATTTTCTTGTATTCTCTTAGGAAAATTTTTAAACCCATGTATATAATCTTAAGATGACAACTTTTTTCATCATCAACCACAAGAAATTATTAAATAATAATAATAATAATAATAATAATAAAGAACATAGGTACCTAAAGGAGTGTTTGGCACACCGTATTAGCACTCTATATTGTATTATTTAAAAATAATACGATGTTTTGGCGACATCTATGTATTGTATTATTTAATATAGAATCAAAAATTAATACAATTCATGTCGTCAAATCAAACACCGCTAAAAACCTCCGTATTAGATCATGTTGTATAATTTAAACCAAAAATGAATATTAATAAACCAATCAAATATTTAAAATATATTAAAAATTGATATAGAAGTCGTAGTATTAGAATAGGATTCGAGATCGAGGTCTAAGGTTAGGGTTTGGATTCGAGACCAGGGTCAAGGTCAAAATTTGGAACCGAGGTCGGGGTTGAGATTCAAGGTTAGAGTCGAGATTCTATGCCAACATATGGGACCAGGGTTAGGTTTTAGGACTGGGTTTGAGAGTGAAGGTCGAAGTCAGAATTCGAGACTGAAGTCGGGGTCGAGATGTGGGGTCGGTGTGAGGGTCGAGATTCAAGATCTTGGTCTAGTTTGAGATTCGAGGTCGATGTCTAGGTTGAGATTTGAGACTGAGGTCGAGATTTTGGATTCGAGATCAAGGTTGGAATTCGAGATCGGGGTCAAGATCGGGATTCAAGGTTAAGGTCGAGATTTGAGGCTTGGATATGGGACCAAGGTCAGGGTGAAAATTTGAGGTTGAGGTCAGGATACGGGACAGAGGTCTAAGGTCAAAGTTGAAGTCGGGATTCGAGACTAAGATCAGGGTTGCAGTCAGGTGCGAATTTGAAGTCGGTGTCAGGGTTGAGGTCAGTCAATGTCAGGGTCGAGATTTGATATCAGGGTTGGGGTCGAGATTTGAGGTCAAAGTTGGGATTCAAAACCATCGTCGAGATCGGAATTTGGGATTGTGCATATAAGGTCATATCAATCTATGAAATGGTCGTTTAATCCTGATTATGGGAAAGAAATCTCCATGTAGCTAAATTATATGGTTATTATTTGTTAATTTCTCTGACCCAATCCAAGAAAGTATTTCATTAAGATTGGACAAAGAAAAGTTGTTGGTATAAATACATATTCCATAAGACAAACAGCTGCTGACCAACAATATTACTTTAAATTAATCTCAAGAAGTTGACAACAAAAGTCAAAAATCAACAAGTAACAATAAAGACACATGCATGTTTTTAGTTGGAATTTTCTCTAATTTGATTTATCTAGTACACTGTTTCATAACAGTATGATGTTTATGATGAGATGTATGGAGTGATCAATAGCAGGTCTATGATCATTTTGTCAAATTCTGGCTAAAATCCCAGAGTTTCTTAGCCAAGTCCATGTCCCTGCCCATCGAGCTTGCCTCGGACAGATTACTATCAGCGAAATACTCGCCGCTTATGCCCTTCACTTGCGGATGCAACGCCACATAGCACTGCGTAGCAGCTCCCTATAATCGTATCATTCAACAATATCAATGAGAAGAACATGGACTTCTATGCATCTCGTTTTCCATAATCTACAAGGCTAATATAATAAACCTGAAGTTGAAGCATGTCTTGTCTTCATTATAGCTTTGACTATTTGACTAGCTAGCTCTATATATGAAATTATATGAAACGTAATTTGGGCTCACCTGCCGAACATTTTTCAGAACTAGCCTTCCAAGAGTATTAATTATACCTGCATATTGCATGAAATAAGCTGTAATAAGCTGGCTATATCTGCATAATTCAACAAACTTTTACAAAATGGAAATTTTCTGTATGATTTTCGTCTTCATCATAGTATTTCAAGAACATTTAGATCAGGCCCCAAATATTCTCTGTGTTATTTTCTTCCTTTTTTTTTTTCCTGTACGTGATAAATTACCATTAAAAATGCCAAGATGACGAAAAAGATTGGTTTGAATTGCTCCTGGGTGAACGGAATTTGCAGTTATGTTCACTCTATCTTCCTGTGAAAGAAATAAAATGAGACAGAAAACAGACTTTAAGTTAACATGACTAAGTTCCTAGTTTCTTACTTCATTTTATGCTAAAGAAATTAATGTACCTTTAGACGTCTTGCAAGCTCGTTGGCATGCAAAACATTAGCAAGCTTTGATTGCCCATACGCAGCTCCACTGCTGTACCTGTACACAAGGAAGTGATCCGAACTTAAATCAAACATATACTGAAGTTGAACCGATTATGAGTTGTGGTAGTAAAAAAAAGTGATACCCTGATTGATCATTAATTTTGTCGAAACGAATCCCTTCAGAATACGTGAACCGATGAGCCATCGAAGAGACATTGACAATCCTTCCTTCTTTTTTACTTTGCCTTGTGGTGTTCTTCATTGTGTCCAACAAGAGATTTGTCAGAAGAAAATGACCTGCCAAAACCGAGTCAATGATGATAAATTTTGTGTCTAGTTTTCAATATGCATTATGTGTGCATCAAAGTTACCTAAGTGGTTTGTGGCAAACTGTAGTTCTATGTTGTCTTTGGAAAGCCTGAATGGAGTTGCCATAACTCCTGCATTGTTACTTGGGACAAAAGGAAAAGTAAATTTAAAAGTGGCTGCACATATATACATGAACTAAACTTTCGAAAGAGATGGCACCAGAACTTACATTAGAATGTTGAGGGGATGGCCAGATGATTTGAAATCCGAAGCAAACTTCCTGACAGACGACAAGGAACTGAGGTCCAATTCCATGGCATCGACTTTAGCAGAGGGGATTTCTTTGACTATTGCCTCTTTGACATCTTTTCCAGCAGCCATATTCCTGATAGCCATGATTACGTGGACACCACGTAAGGCAAGAACTCGTGTAGTTTCGGTGCCAATACCACTTGATGCTCCTGAAATGCACGGTTTCCCAAAACCGCAAACATATGCCAGTTAGTAAGACAGCATAAAATATACTTCACTGGATATAATTGCCAATGATGAACTGTTAAATATAATGACACAATTCGACAGTGTGTATCTGTCCTGGTGAAAATGTTTACAGAAGATTTTGATTGAATTTATTGCAAAAAGTGATGAAATTTATCATAATTTGCAGTCTAGACAAGATTATACAAAAAATAAAGACTTCGTTCCTTTGGTTTATAGAAAGCAGATGGAGGTTGGAAAAGTTAAAGGGGTTATTTTTCACATGGATACCAATTACCATGTGTTTAAAAAACCAATTGAAACTTATCAGCTTCAACTTAAACAGCTCTCACATGCTCCAGTGTAAAGCAAACGTACGCTACAGTATAAAGTTTTAACATGTTAGAGTACTTTTAGTTCAAATTCTCAGTTTCAAGTTTCAACCCAAACACTCTTAATCCGTTAATAAAAGATCAATACCCTTTTATTAGAGAGAGGTAGGCCATCTTATATTCATTTTGGAGATGACACTAACCAACAACAGAAAAAACTTATAACCCAATACAGACTCAAACTAAGTTTGTTTGTAGTCGTATACTCGTATAAAATTTAACTCCTGATTGAAACTGAAGAGTGCAGGGTATTCTTGGTGTCAGAAAAGCAATACATAGGTATAAGACAGAAACACTTGTTGAAAAATACATGGAATTTAACACTCCAACATCCTAAGTAGTTTTCTTTTATGACTTTAAAATTTTTAACTAACTTAAGATTTTGAGCGTCTCATGGAACTGAAATGAACTGATCTACATTTTACACACAATATCACAAGTCATAACTTTTGTTCACTGTCTAGTAAAGAAGTATGAGAGGGGAAAAAAAAAAAAAAAGAATTTCGTTTGTTCCTGCAATATAACATGGCAAAAACAAACAAATCAAACAAACAAGTTCCAAAAGTGTTCTCATCCAAGAGAACAACCAAAATATGGATGACCCTCAATTCCTATTTGTGAAAACATCTTGGTATTGGTCAAAAAAAGTCTTATAGGTGTTTGTGGGAACATAGTTTGAATCGGAGGTTAGAACCAAAAATACGCGAGAAAAATCGCTATATAGAAATTGATTGAAAGGACAATTTACCGCTCGAACAGTGTTCCCAGGCCATTAGTTTAAGCTATAATCAAGGTAAAATAAAGTTGAATATCAATATAACCTGTGACAATGGCAGTAAGACCACTTCCATCAATTCCTCGAGTGACTTCCTCTGCTGTGGAAGATGATGAAAACCCAGATGGCCCTTTTCTGCTAAAAGGCCACATTCTCTGCTTCCCTGACTCTCTCTGATAATCGCTCACTCTTCTCTCTACAAAAGACTAGTGGGAGATTTATCTTTTTCTTTGCTTTTCTTTTCTTTTTCTTTCTTTTTCTTTTTAATCACAAGCCACAAAGATATTAGGAAAATGGTAGTTTATCCGGACGACAGAGAATTAAGAAGGTTTGAACAGTTGGAAAGGCCACATTACCACGCTTGTGTATTGGGTGGAGGCGTGGAGCCTAGTTTGCCGGCTCCTCACTTCATGGGGATTAGGGACCAGGCACTGCTGCTGTCTTTTCTTTGGCCTTGCTCATATCCTAATGAAAGAACAGGATAATTTGATTAGGAAAAAGAAGAAAAAATTGAATAAACTAATTAATAATGTGAGGCCCACGAAATTCGGAAATTGATTTCTGACGTGGAAACGTGATTACAAGAGACTGAGAATGTGAGATTCATCCACTTTTAATTTCATTTTCAGTTTTTTTTTTCTTTTTTTTTTTCCTGAAAAAGAAGAGGTACACGTTATCATGAAACAAATAGACTGTACATAGTGCGATGTTTAACCTTTTTTTGTCCCAAGTGTTTTGTCATTTTTGCCCTTAATGCTTTCCCTTGGTTTCGCTTCTATCAGTGGCTTTTTGGTCATTTGGGCTCAGTTGTGTCATATAACGGTTTTGCCCTTGGTTCACTCTTTCTTTCGCCCTTCTTTGTTCTGAGTTTTTTGCCATTTCATGAAATAAAGAGGAAGAAGGTGGAAATATTTTAAGAAAGAAAAGAATACACTTGGTCTCCACTTTTCCACAGTACAAGATGAGAAGATAATACATGGCTTGACTTTCCCACAATAGAAGACAAGATTGTGGTCTCCACTTGTTGTATGGCTGGACTTTTTTACGGTAGACACAAGAAGAAAAAGTAATGAAGTAAACCAGACAAAAGCGACAAGGTTGATTAAGATATCAGTCAAAAAAAAATCGAGGACATTTAAGTTTTTCCTCTTGTTAGGGGGAGAACATTTAATGGGTGTTTGAAAAGAGGATAGAAATTAATGATAAAAGTTATTTTTATTGTATTGTAGTATATGAGAGTTTTATATTGTAGTAATTTTTTTTATTGTTATTATAATATGTAAAAAAATTTTACTATTTATAATTAAATTTATAATAAAATTTGTGTGGTTTCTACCGTTATAAAACATATGAGATATCCCTTATATACTGTCAAGCATTTGACCATTTAAATATTATATACCCCTTTCCAGCAGACACCTCTCTCTCTCTCTCTCTCGTTTCTTTTATGAATCATATTCAGTCAATCACTCTTTTTACTTGTCTTTTCAAATTTGATCTCCTCTCTCCTCTTCTTCTTCTTCTTCTTCCGTCTCCTTTTTTCTTTTCTTCTTCTTCTTCGTCTACAGCGCCCTTGCTGCTGCTTCGGCGGCTGTCTGACTTCTTATTAAGTTTACATTTGCCCTTTCCGCGAACTGTAAATATTATAATATAGAAAAAATTTAGGCTATAGCAATTGTTTATATATATATATATATATAAAAGTTTTATGTTATTTTTTAATTGAAAAGTTATTTAAATCAACTCATGTAAAATAAAATTTGTAATTTTTTTTAAGTTTTTTGGCCAAATTTGTTGCCTATATTTGAAGTCTCCCGATTCTCCAGCTAACTTAATGATTGAATTTGAACCAATAGTATTTTCAAAGATCAAAATGCTCTATAAATCAATACTTCTCTTTCATACAAAAAAAAAAAAACTTTAAAAAAATGAAACCCAACAATCAAATTTACGTACGGTCCTTTTGTTTGCTCTTTTTGTTTTATTAGTGTGTTATTTTAATCCCTTTGCTTTGAAATTTTAATTTTACTTTTTTTTCGATCTATGATTTTTTTGGTGTTCTCTCTTGTTCTTACAATTTTGTTTTCTTTCACTGAAATTAGCCCTTTTTTTTTTTTTTTTTTGTAGAACCCGAAAACTAACTGATTTTTTTATATTTTGTTTGGAGACATTTTTTACATTAATTGTAGCGGTTGTTTCCCTGTTGGCACTTAGCAGAATGGGTTTTTTTTTGGCTGATTCTGCCTTGCATAGATTATCATCACCTCTTTGAGTGGATGCTGGAGGGTAAGAATTTAACTGGGGATTACGTTTTGTGAGGCCTTCCAGCTTCATGTTTAGACATCTAATATTTAAGTTTCAGAGTTTGAAACTGTCTGAAAAACCTTTGGTATTTGTTAATTAAGCATTAAAGCTACCTCTAACGGAAGTACTTTTGACTGTTTGTTGAGAGTTTGGCTTTCCAGCAATCCCAACATGTCTTAGAACTGGACCAGTTCCTGTGACAAACTTGTCTAAGGTCGAAAAAATATATATATATATATATTTATTTATTTATTTACACCTTTAAAAAATAGATTTTTATTAAAAAAAGGTTCTAAAGTACCAGCTGGAGATACGGGCATTAATCCCATAAACAACAAAAATTGAGATCTCTTGAATTAGTGGATGTGACGTACAGATATTATGATATATTGTCATTGTTATCATCTGATATTTCATTTAACAAGTGAGATTATGCTTTTTGGGATTTATTTATAATGTCATTATCAGTTTAGTGATTGCTTTGTAAATTATTATACGTGGTTAAAGGCAAGACTTGATGAATTATCCACCTTTAAACAGGTCAGGGTTACGATTCCAAGTTTCTCGAGATAAATCCAAAGCATGAGCCTACTCCGCTGCAACTCGAGGAGGATCTGGAGCAGCTTAAAGCCCTTGAAAATGGCTACAGGATGAAGGTATAAAAGAAAGACCTTTTTTCTGATGGAGTTCCTCGAAGTACTGTTTCTCATAATGTTTTTGTTTTCTTAATTGACATTGGAGGATTTTTCAAGAACCTTGGAAATATATGGTTTAGGTGCAATCTATGTTGAACTGAAATAGAAGTTAGAAACAGTATGCCAATTCAAAAAAAAAAAAGAAATTCAAATCACGTGCAGATGCAGATACTAATGTGATTATGATTTGACCAGCACAACCTAAAATGGCAATCATATGTCGCTAGAAACACTGAAACTCTTCCCACAGTTTTGGATGCAAATGAAAATTTTATCTGCAGTTTTTGTTTAATCTATGACTGATCGTTTTTTTAGGAAATTCTTCTTCTTTACTCTCTTGTTTTTTCGGACTGTTGTTTCCTTCGAAAGAAGCTTCTTATTTGTCTGATTGGATCTTCCTTGAGAAGGTGATGCTTCTGTGGTGTAAATAAAAAAACTGTGGCTGTTTTTTTATTAATCTGATATTTGGTTTATATTTATGATATTGGTGATGAATTGTGATGTTTAGGTTAGTGATTCCTTTGTTTAGGCTGACAATTTATACTATTCTTTGCAGATTTATTTAATAGTTTATTGATATTGCAATTTCTTATTATTATTATTATTATTTTTTCATGTAGGAGGAAGTGCCAGTGATTAATTTTGCTTCTACTGGCATGTGAATCCTCATGTGACATTTATGGCTGCTGGAAGAAAGTGGAGATGTAACATGGTGCTTTACTTAATTATGGTAAATTTCTACTACATCATACTATTTTCCTTCCCCAGAAAATAGCATCCACTTTGATATTGATTTTAGAATCTTATGATGTTACTTTGTTGTTCTATGATGTTTATACAGGATCAAAATATTGTACATATATTATAGCAGAGATCTCCAAAGATTTCCATGGAAACATTGAATTGACTCAAAAAGCTAGCACGGCTCAATCTTTCTTTTTAACTAATGCAACAACTTCCCTTTAAAAATAAAAAATCTCTTTCTAACAACTTATATTTATGTATTTATTTATTTTCACATTTCACACACGATTTGCTGTTCTATGTGTCGTTTGTTTTTTTTTCTTTCTTTTTTCCGTCAAAACAAACACCACAGATTTCAAGAATGTTGACATCTGATTCCAATTTCGTTTATGCAATTAGGTGAACTACTACTAATTTAAACCATTTTTTTCCTTTTTTTTGGGTATCCAATGTTTTAGTTTCTATTATCCTTATTATTATATTAATAAGATGATTCTATATACTAAATCTAATATTAATTTCACGTTGAAAAAATATCAAAGAAACAATCCGATTAAACATTAATTAGTGTCAATCTTTTAAATTACTACATAAGGAAGAGCGGCTATTCAAATTTTATCTAACAAAAATATTTCCCTCAACAAAGTCTAAAAATTTCACAATTTAATAATTTGCAACTTTTTGTATTTTTTTTATTTTCACGTTAACCTATTTCTGAACTAATCCTATTTTCTTATTAATAAATTGTGTGAATTTTATATTATGATGAAATGATTGGATAGATAATGACAAATAAATTTGAGCACACTATGTCAATAATTACTTTATATTATAGATAACATGTCAAATCTCAATTTAGATAAACTTAAATGCACTTCTTCTTTTCCATTGATATCGAAAGCTGAAACTCCAATGCAATAATTGCTTCTATACTTTTTTTAATAAAAGAATTCAGACATATACTTTGCAGAACTCACTTTTCATAATATCAATAATTTTATTAACCAAACTCATGTATACTTCAATGATATGATATGTCTAAACTTCTCAATTTGTTGTTTTTCTTTAGTTTTTATGCTTTGGAGTGTAACACGTGAGATGATTAAATAAGAAACTTACTATTAAGACTTTTCTATAATTCTTGCAAAATATAAAAAAAAATCCCAATTTTGTGTTTTATTTTATTTATTTTTATTGCTTTTAGTAATTTACTTTCACAACATTTCTAATCTTACTATTGCGTAATCACATTATTTTTTATCATTTAAAAAATGAAGATATTATATATGTGATTATTAGAATAAATAGATTATAGAAGAAAAAGAGTTTTCAGCCAGTCATTTTTTGGTACTCAAAAATCATTTCATTATATTACATATCTGTTTATGCTTTTGATATTATAATATTAAGTTTTAAATTATGCGATAAATTGAATGTGTTAAATTTCTAAATAATATAATCACCATCAATCTCATTAATCTATAAATTATTAAAAATCTTTGTGATCCCAATGGATAAAATTGCTTAGGAATTATACATGACTCTTCAAAATGACAATAATTGATTCTTTTAATTTAAGTTTTTTAAAAATTAAACAACAAAATTAGCATCGACCTATACATAAATCCATTTTAATTAAAATATTAAATATAACATCTAAAGAGTTATTTATACTTTAAAAAAAGTTCTTTGATTAACAATGCAAATTAATCAAAATACTTAACTTATATTACTGAAAAACGATTATTAGGAAAAAAAAAACAGAATTAATAAAACACTCCAAATATATTTGACAAAATATATTATAGCCGCAAATTGAAGAATAGAAAAAAAAAGACCAGACCTTATAACATGGATACGTTTCAAGAATACAAAAGCAAATAGGAAAAAAGCTAAAGCCTTATGATGTGGATACGTTTCGAGAATATAAAACACTATAAATAATTAGTTATCTAAATCATACATACATAAAAAATACAAATATATTATTAAACAAAAGATCGGGCCTGAAAGGGAATGCCTTTAGAGAATAATAGATAGTCTGTAATATTTAGTCATCCCGATACTCAAAGAAATAAATTTAAAAGTTTTAACAACAATATGCCACAAAACAAACACACAAAAAACAAAATAAAAAAAGACATCACATAAGGAAAAGCAGTTTTTCAAAACACACAAACATAACTGTGAATATACTGTGGGTAAAACCGAAAGATCACAAGTGAAGATACAAATCTAATGGCTACTTTCTGTTGCCTTTATCCTAATCCAACTTTAAAGTTGTAGTATTGGACTCCGAATGAACAAGTTGCATTTTGTCCAACTTTCTTTGACAATTGAAACGGTAACAAAGATTTGTCTTCTTGATTGTACGATAAAGTTTTCTTCCATAATATTATCTAAAAATTTCAACAAACCGTCATAAAAACTATTAACATTCAAAAGTCCCAATCCTTTAGAATGAATGTCTTATAGGTTTCCACTAGCAACTACAAATATTTCTTCAAGAGTATCAAAACTACCAGGTAGAACTACAAAAGCGTCAACTATATTAATCATGGCTTCTATACATTCACAAATGTGGCCAACCTTTTTTTTTTATATATACCTATAGTCTTCCCAGCTAGAACTTTAGGCATAGTCCCTAGGACTGAGGCCCCATTAGATTGTACTGCTACTGAAACACACCCCATTAGATTGCACTGCTACTGAAATACTCCCCATTAATCTTAAGTTACCTCATAAACTAGATTAATCTTCCTATGCGCTAAAATTTGTCCTAAATATTCTACCGCTTCTATATAGACTCCATCTTTCCTAGGACTGTAACCATAGAATACACAAACAATTTTGATTTTCCTACATAAAGAAAAGAAGACATATCCAATTCTATAACTATTTTTTTAATTTTTTTAATTTTTTTTGTTTTTGATTTTATATCCGTTATACCTAAACTCTTAAGTCCAAAATGAGATTTTAAAGAATATAGAAATACATAATGACAAAAGAGTTCGACAATTAGGTGATAGAATCTATAAAAATCTAATAAAAGACAAATAAGATAGTGTAAGCTTTTTGACAAAATTAAATTCGAATGAATCTATGAAAATCTCATAAAAGACAAATGACAAACTGTAAGTTTCTTCACAAAATTCAATTCTAATATAAAAAATCATTAAAAATGAAATAAATTGTAAAACCTCTTCAAACACACTAAAGAAACAGAATCAACATATTACCATAAAATATTTGACTAATAAGACACAAATCTTGAAACATTTAGATAAAATTAAAAAATTCCGAACATATTAGAAGACAAATGATATACTGTAAGCTTTTTGAAAAAAATAAATTCGAATATAAAAATCAATATTAAAAACAAAATAAATGGTAGAACCTTCTCAAACATGCTAGAAACACACTAACTATACAACTTTTAATCATCAAAAAACAAAAAAGGTAGATTATTGTAGAACTAATGAGACACAAATCTTGAAACATCTAGATAAGATTTAAAAAAACAGAATATATTACAATACTACAATAGATGTGATTTAACTTACCATAAAATCTTTTTAAAAAAACAGTAAAATAAAATCAAACACTAATTATCTAACACCTACTATGACAATCTAAAAACGTACTAATGCTTAAAACAAAGATAATATTTTTTTCTAACAAATACTCAAACAACATTTATGGATAAAGATTTACTCCTCATTTAGATTTTTTACAAACTAACAAATAGGATTTTTAAATGCCAGATTCATCAGGCATTGTTTTTTCGCATGAAATTTAGGCTAGAGTATAAAAATTGCATTTTGGACATGTCCATTAGGATGATTTTTAAGAGTAGCTTGAAGGTCATACAAGTTATCTTTAGAATGGCAATTTTTATAGAAATAGATTTTATCCTTCCTATTTACTGATATAAATCTAGGTGAACGGCACTTACCTTCACAAGTCTACCCCCACATTTGTTATGGCTAGATTTGATAGCACGAGCTCTTTTTCTCATCGCACTGAGACTGAAACCCATGCCAGGAAGACCGACACTATAATTAAAATCACTCGGATGACTTTTTCCTTCAATCAACATCCTCACATCACTAAGAATGTCAAGACGCATAAGAATCCATAATCGGGTGATTCTACACTTATATATATTCCTGAAAACTTTTGAGAAAGCAAGGGGAAATATTTTCTTAGATGATATTTTGGATCCATACAAAACAAGAGAAAAAAAAAAGATTCCGAATAAGATTCAGGTATTTGAAAAAAAAATTTGCAAAACTAACAAAAAAAATGATAAACAACCTTCAAATTTTAGAGGGAAAAAAATCTAAAGAAGAATATTTAAGAACTGAAAAAACGGAAAAAAAAAAAAAAAGAAAAAGAAAAAGATACAACATATAGAGAGAGAAAGAACACAAAAATGATAGCTCTGCAGTATAGTAATGAAATTTTTGGACACATGAAAGAGCACTGTACTAAATATGTCTTAAACACATGAATTAAAAAGTGGACCGAACTGACATGGACTGGGCCTACAATTTTTACTCAAATTCGACTTAGATATTCTAAGTTAGGCTCATATTTTTTAAATAGAATATATTTTCCTATTTGGATATAACATTAATATTAATATTTTCATGTATCAGTATATCATAAATTAATTTAACAAACAAACACTATTAAATATTTATAAATATTATTATAATCTCTATAAATTAAAATTCAGCACTACAACAAATAAAAATTTCCATTTTCTGTTAAAGACAACAATATCTTCCGCTGCTACGCGTAGAATCCTTTGCCATTGCCATCTATAATCTATAGGTAGGTTATAATTTGTTATTGCAGAAAATGTGAAGCGTACAGATGAGTTTGTTGAGACTTTTTTTTTTTTTTTGAATTTTCTAGAAAAATCAATTTTCCTTTTTTTTTTTAAAAGGAAAAGTAAGGGCAATTGGAGTGAGAGACTAATGTACAATATAGAAATGGTCACCTTGATTAAAGAATGTCAATTTGGTGCAGCGACAATAGGAATGGAAACCAAGACTGAAGAGACAAATATGTAAAGGAATATCCGTATTAAAATGCACAATAAAAGAGGTTAGGAACACACAACAATTTATCACTCCAACTCCTTTTATTGACTCGCTAAAAAAGCCCTCAATATTTGTTGGTTTTTGGTGGAAAGTTTGGAATGAAGCAGAGGGTTCTTCTTTTTTATTTTTTTCTTTTCAAAAAAAATATGTCAGTATCTTATTCTTTTTATCCTACCATTAACTGAATTAATATTAAAACAAATAAAAACAAAAACGTTTTAAAAATTTGCAGCTAATAACTGAGCTTTGAATCTGTATCATATTTACTTCTCAAGAATTTTTATTTAAAAAAAAAATTCCCAAGAGTATATCAACTAAACAATTAGTAAGTAATATGTAAATAAAAAATAGTGAATATTCAATCAAAAAAAAAAACAAATAGTAAATATTGATAGGGATGTATATAATTTAAGGTTTTATTGGAGTAAATCTGGTAAGTTTGAGATTTACAAAATTAAATCATGTGATTAATCCGAGATTGAAAAGAATAAATCTTGATATATTAAATTTAGCCGGTGGTAAATTTGTTATGTAACAAGTAAATCCCGAACAAGTATTGAATTTATTTAATTTGAGCATGCTATAAATACAATAAGATATACTAAATTTAGTCCGTAGTGAATTTGCAATTTAACACGTAAATTCTGAAGGTCTCAAATTTATCAAATTTGATCGTGTTGAAATACATGATTTATCCAATGAATCAAAAGTATTTATAAAGAGTTTGTTTGGATATATAATAAGAACTATAGTATGTGAGGGTTTAACATTATAGTATATTTTTGTTTTAATTGTAACATGTGAAAGTGTTACACTGTGAAAGTTAGAATTAATAAATAAGAACGACATTCACATTATCGAACACACTCTAATTTTTTCAAAAAGAAAAAATAAAAATACTATTTATTAGTCTCTCCAAAATGCGTAGAGTCTTGTGGTTGCAGATATAGTCTAGAGGTAAAGTTACACCCGACTTTGGGTAGATAAACAGTTGCAATCCCTCTACCCTAAGATTAAAGAACGTGCAAGGTCAACGTACTTAAATATAGACCTAGACCCTTGATCAATCACAAGAAAAAGGTTTACAATATATGATTAAGTTATTGTTATAAAATTGAAATTTAATCCTTAATGACATAATAATTATTTTAATAGTATCATATTTTGTAGAACAAACATAATTGGTTATTTGTCGTAATATTAAAGAAGAATGAGGCAAATAAGCTAAGTTAGAGTCGGGGTCAGGTGAGGAGCAGTTGCTAGAGTCGCCTGAGGTGCAGGAGACTTTGTTGGAGTCATGCGATGAGGAGCACCAGAGTTGTCCGAGGTGTTGGAGACTTCACCGAGGTCGTGTGATCTAGCTACTTCATTGACGGTGCTTCTAGATTACTTCACAATGCGGGAGGCGAAAGTTGGAGCTCGAGCTTCAGCGACAAAGGAATCATGAATCATGATCTGACTTCACGATGGTAGGAATCACGATCTTGCTTCACGCCATCAATGGTTGCCATTAGCTTCGCCGATGTTGGTGCAGGTTGGTTGCCCTCTTCGTCAGCATCGTGACCATTTTGTTCCTTTGTGCAACTCTAGCAGAACCACTCCTTCGGTGCCTTCACTCCATCGTTGTGTCGTTGTCACGAGGGAGGAGAGAGAAAAATATGTGCAAGTCGAGAGAAAAAAGAGAGAAAGATAAAGTTATTCATAAAAAGAAGAGTACGCGGGTAAAATTGAAAATTCAATGTTTATAAAAGATATTCTGATTCAAAACAATATTATATGGTTAAATATTTTCAAAAAATATATTATTTACTCGTACTAAAATTACAACTGTGTTATGTGGCGCTATTTCCCTCGTATTAACTCAAAACAAAGAACGGAAACCAGAGGGGCCACCTTGGCCCAGCCCAAGACCCATTGACGGCCGGTAAACTCATCGGCAATGCGATCCACAGAACCGATCAAAACGGGTCAAATCGTTTCCCTGAACTCCACTCGCATCATGTTTATACCCCTAACTACCGCCACGTGAGAGCATAGCCCATTCGTTGATAGACTCACGTGCGGGGCACAACCGCCCTGAGCTCCCTCAATCCCAAATCGCAATACAGAAAAATAAAAAAAAAATACAGAGCTCCTCGGAAAAAAAAAATAAAAAAAAAAAAAAAAGGAAAACTTGGAGCCTTTTAGAAACCCTAGCTCCATTTCTGGTCACTGGTCTAAAATCTTTCTGCATTTTATCCCGTTTCAGAGGTACGCCTAACTCCATTTCCCTCTTCTTCTTCTTCTTCTTCTTCCTCTTTTTCTCTCTCCCCGAGTTTCTGTATGAACATATCGCACGTGCGCAATTTGCTGTTCTTGGTTCGTTATTGATGAATTCGGTTGATGGTTGCTGAGGATTTTGCTCTTCTGAAAGTGGATTTGGACTTAATTTCGAAGCTTTACGTTGATTGGGAATCGGTTGAATTGTTATTGCTTCGCTGGTAGTAGTCTTGTGCTGTTCATCTTTATCTTTCCCTTTCATTTGAAAGGTCGTTACTTTCAACGAGCAATTTTTGTTTTGGCGATTTCAGTTTTTTCGGTTATGTTTGGAATTCCGTTGGCAGAGGAATGAGAGAATCTTTTTTAATTTTTCTTTTTTTTTTTCATTGTAAGAAAGTTTTGGCGAGAAGTTTGTGCAAAATTACTGAAATTTAGAGTTTTGTGAATCCTAAAATGTCCTTTAAATGGGGTTGAATTGGTTTCTACTGGGTTCCGTACGTTTGTTTGTGTGGATAAGGATACAGTAATGAGTTATTTATTAATTTATTTTTTTCTCTTAATGCATCTTTTGGTTCCCAAGATCTTGCTGTGTTTCGAGAATCTTGTAAGTTTATTTTCTCCGAAATGTAGGGAAAAGGTTTATTAAAAGGTTAAAACTAATAGAGTATATCGAAAAGCTCCTTTGTTAGCTGAAGAATGATTAAATTTGTTGTCTTTTTTAAACTTAGAACTGAAAATGATTAAATTTTGTTGTCCTCTTTAAACTTAAAAGTGAAAATTTGTTCCTGGTTTTTGAGATGGGAGTATTTAGAGTCCAAATATTGTGCTGTCTTTTTCAATTTTTCTTCTGGAATTTAAAATTTAATTATCTGTACTATTTTACGTGCTGACAGAATAATAAACTCAATTTACATGCTTTCCTTGAGTTTGTCATTAGGGAATGATAAAGTCTGACAGAATGATAAACTCATCCTTTTTGTTATCTCTGCTGCTGCTGCGGTTGTTAATTTCTCATTATAGTGTTGTCTATTTAAAATGACAATTGAAATTATCTTCAAATTTCAGGCACATCCTTTTTGATATCCCTTTCTTGATTTGTGCTTCCCTTCTGAATAAGGCAACAACCTGAGACAGCTCGTCTAATAAGAATGCATATTCATTTGTTACTGAAACTTGGGATTGCGCCATTTTGGGAAGAGCTGTTAAACTTTTCATATCTGTCGGACAAATTTATGCTTGTGGAGGAAAACCTTTCTTGTGCTTTGTAACTTTGTTCTTTTTTTTTTCTTTTTCTTTTTTTTTTATTGAAAGTGGAAGCGTATAGCTATTCTTTGTTTTTGAGGCATCTAATAAGAAGTTGTTGTAGTGTCTCCGTCAAATGTCAGAAGGGGTTATGGCAGTAGTAAAACCTGAGGTATGTTAAATTGTCTTATATTTATAGTTTTTTTCAATTGGTGTCCTTTTGATTTTTTTTTTTCATAATCTTGTTTATAGAGGCATAAATTGATATTATCGGAAGTATGTGGTTAGAAATATGCAAGTGAATGCATTGTTTTTCTGAATTGATTTGTAACCATATATTTGACATTTTTTTTTACGGGCGGAAGAGATTCGATGCCACAATGCTATAGGTTAGCAATAATTTGTCAGACAATGGCTTGAGTAGGCTATTAATGCTTGGAAAAAGCGGGCAGCCTGAGCTTAATAGATTGATTATGATAAAAACGAATCTGACCAATTAGATTAATGGAGGTACTAGGAATAAACTCCAGTGGTTGGAACTTAGAAGAGTTCGCATTGTTCAAGAAGAATTTTGGGGGTTTACTGGGTTTCATTATTGCTGATATATTGTTCTTCCTATGTTATCGTACTAAACTTTGCTTATGTTTTGTGTATTAGATGAAGTCTTACATCTGGCTTCAAACTGCTGATGGTTCAATTCAACAAGTAGAAGAGGAGGTTGCTATGTTTTGCCCCATGATAGGTAGAGAAATAAGTCAGACAGGCATGGGATCTTCCAAAAACTATGCAATATCTCTTCCCCAACGAGTAAATCCTGCTATATTGGGCTTAATACTTGATTATTGCCGGTTTCACCAAGTACCAGGCCGGTCTAATAAGGTTGGTTTCTGAGTCTCTGCCTTTTTTCTGGTGTCATTTTTGTTTCTTCCTTATCTGCAACACACACATTTCACGCAAATTATAGAAAGATAATTGTTGCTCAACCTCCCTTCGTCTAGGGGAAAAAGGAGATTGTAATAAGATGCTTTTTCTCTAATATATTTGTTAATACCATTTTTATTGTTTGATACTGTAGTGGACTAATAAGATAGCTCAAAAGTTTTAGATAAGTGAGTAATTAGTTATTTATCTGCAGGAATGCAAAACTTATGACGAGAAATTTATTCGGATGGATACAAAAAAGTTATGTGAATTGACATCAGCTGCTGACAGCCTCCAATTAAAGCCTTTGGTCGATCTCACAAGCAAAGCACTTGCACGAATAATTGAGGGGAAAACACCCGAGGAGATACGTGAGACCTTTCATTTACCCGATGATCTCACAGAGGTTTGTGTTTAGCAAGAAATTGAACTTTTCACTTTTGTCTTCAGGTACATGCTTCTCACTCAGATTTGGTTTTACCCAGGAGGAGAAGTTGGAGCCACTAAGGAACATAACTGACGATCCACGTATTCGCCTTTTGAATCGATTATATGCAAGAAAGAGGAAAGAGTTAAAAGAGAGAGAGAAATTGAAGGTGCTCACTCTTACTTGAAGAGCTTAAAGCCTTTACCATACATTGAATGCAGTTTTTTGTGGTAAATCTATATTTAAAAGGCATGTTAATTTTGAATGAAGTAGCCACAGTATGATCATGTAACCAAAGTACTCTACCTTGCATACATGTCTGCCCTAATTATAGATGGTTTATATGCTGTAGAATGTTGAGGTTGACGAGGAGCGAGTGGATGAGCGCTCAGTTGAAGACCTTTTGACGTTTATTAATGGTGGAGATGGAGGTAATAGTTCCACGCCCCCACAATTTCTCCTTTTCTTGTCTTCTTCTATACGTTTCACTTTTAACTTGCTGCAACCTTCTGTGTGCATATGGATTTTGGAGTAACATAGATTTTGCAATTGATAAATTGAATGCTTCACCAGATGATTCTGTAGTTAGATGGGTTTGTACACACACTTTCTGTAAAAAAGGAAAGAAAGCTATATTGTTTCTGTATGAACTCTGCAATTGATAGATTGAAATCTCATCAGTTGTCCCGCTAATTTGGTGGGTTTGTCCAAAAAAAGTGAAGTTTATGTAATAGGATCCATGATTATGCCGTTTAATCAGAGAAGTAGTAGCAACTATTTGTTAGGATGCTACAGAACTTATATTTAGCACTGTAAACTTGTTGAATGCAGGTCTTTATGTTTTGAAAACTTTTAAAGTATCTCCTTGTTCCAATATTTCCATTCTTGTTCTCGTGGAGTCTTTCAAGTTTTGTTGAAGATCTCCACTCCAAGATTCTCCAGTTGATTAAGTGGCATTGCATAATTATAGCATTATGTGTATTTGTGCTTTCTATATGCATTTGCTTCCTTTTTGTTCCATTTAGATTAGAAGTAAACTTGTGCTGGGTTATGAATTTTACAGACACTTAATCCTTGCGGTGACACTGAATGAAGCATTTAAATTAGTAATGCTTATGGTTTATCTTGTCGTGGACTTTTCGACCTTATGTATTCTGTTTTGCTGATCAGAATCAAAGGGATTCAGGACCAATAAAAATAAGAAGAAAAATCGTAGAAGAAAAGATCTTCTGAAGAATTCTTCAAGTGAGGTGAACGGAGACCATAATAAGGTTTTTGCCAGTGTCCTTTTTTTTCCTTTTCTTTTTAGGAGTGTGTGAAGTTGGGCAGGGAGGGATGGTTGAGTGTATAGATGTGGGTCCACATTTTATTTTTTTGATTTTTTATTTTACATATTTTTATGTTCTTTCGCTTAATTTTGTTTTCGATTTGGTTGTATCTTACTAGTAGTGTTTTTTACGCGACTTAGGAATCGGATGCTCTCTCTCTTGCTTTCCATGATAATGGGGTCATCAGTGTGGCCTCTCCTAGTAAATCGAAGTCGCAAGATTCTACAATCGTCTCCATTTCTCCAAAGCTTGAATTTGACGATGCTGATATTGATGATGATTTGGATCCAGCCATGAAGGAGGAACTTGACAGGTAAGGGGAAGATTGTTAATGGATTCCATAAACTTAAATATCTGGTTTTTGACAATTGTTTTTGATGATTTTACTATCTATAGAATATATTTGGTTGTGCTCCATCTTCTTCGGCATTTCAGGATGGCCAACACCTACGGCCTGGCCATTATTGCTAGCGTTAAATTTGGTGCTTTTAAATAATGTCGTCATGATGTGTTTTATCTTCTCTATGCAGGGAAGTTGAGGACTTTGCACGTAGATTAAATTCACATTGGCCGGAAAGAAGGCAGGAAATATCATCCTTGGGACAAGAAAGAAGGCTTGTACCAATGCCTATAAACAGCGATGGTTCCAGGAGATAAAGTAGTATGTTCTTTCTGTTTATTAGTTATCTACCGTTGATGCCTGCTTTCCTCTACATTCGTATAGTTGTATTGTCAGTAGTGTTTTAATAGGCAGTTTTAGAACGTAGTTCAAGCCAAAAGTTTGTACCAAAATCAGTTTGAAACTCAAATTCTGTGAAAGAGAACACTCTAACAAAGTTGGTTTGAACACAAATTTATGGTCTAAACTACGTTCCCTAACACCCTATATTATTTTGTCAAGAGTGAGTATTCTTTGTTTTTAAGGCATTAGGGATTTCATATATGTGTTTTCCTTGCCCTTTATTCATTGTTCATGCTGCATTTATAAGGGGTTGAGGGTGCAATGTCAGTTCATCTAAACTGATGGAAATTTTGTTATGCAAACAGGTTTAGAGCAGAGATAGTGGTCTCTGTTAGACTATTTGTATGCGGAATGTCCAGCAGCAGCTTTGAGCAGACTGGAAAGGTGCTGCAAGGTGCTAGCATGCGGTTTGCTGCTACAGAAGCAGTGGAAAAGTCGGCAATATTTTTTTGCTTCAGCAGCGTTCATATTTGTTTGTTTTAACATCCTCCAAATGCAATTTTTCATCATGTAGGGGGAATGAATCCCTACATTTGGGATGGAAAAAGATGCTGGAGAAAGAGAGGGAAAAACAGAAAAAAAAAAAAAATCCACGGATGACAACATGAGCAAATATGCTCATTTTGTTTCGAGATTGTTTGTTGTTGTTGCTGTTGCTGTTGCTGTTGCTTGCTACTTTTTCAGCCATGGATGTTGGCTTTGCCCCCTGTACCGTTCTGCTAGTGTTGTTGTTGTTGCAGATTTTTTGTTTTTTTTTGGCCCTTTTTTCCGGTTCTTGTAGGCCCCATTTGGCTTTGCTAAGTTTTTTGAGAAGTTGTAAGTACTTGCAGTTGAAGTGATTAATCGGGAAAAATGATTATCTGGGAAAGATCCTACAGAAAATGGTAGTTGAAAGTTTTGGAGAGGAATATGGTTGTCGTGTTTCTGTTATTGGTGTCTTTCTTAATTGAAACGACGTCGTTTTTGGAGCTCAGAAACGAAGTCCTTGCACATGACAATATGTCGTTGAACGACAACGGGTTCACAAGCAAACGATGTTGATGAAGCAAACGACAAGTCGCATTTAACGACAACGGCGTTTTTAAATTTAGTCTGGCATGTTGCAAAGGGGACGTTTGTTTTTGACCGTCTTAACTTTTGTACGGCAGTGAAGTGCATACATCAAATGACACGTCGTTCCTTCAAGTTAATAAACGACCAACTTTTTAATCAGGACGATAAAACTCAAAACGAAGAAGTTGACTTCAAGTTTGGGGAACACAATTTATGGAAAAATGATGGGCCGATTTTGAACTATAATTACAGATTAATTTAAAACGTTAATCATAAAAGCAACTGCACGCTGCAGATTTCTACAGTGAAATTGACATGTAGTTCCATCGCGGATGCAATTTTTTTAAACGAAAAATTTCATTTTAGTACCTTACATTATATTAAAATATGAGTTTGACATCTTTTGTTTTGAAAAATATCATGCTAGTATATTGACTTTTTAGAAATCTTTTTTAGTACCTCCAAATCTTTTTTTGGACACGGAAAACAAAATTACTCTTTTTAGTAAAATATAATTAGTTTACCAAAATTTTTAATCAAAAAAATTGTAAAAATGAGGGGAAAAAATGCAAAAATTTCAATAAATTTTCAAAAAAAAAAAAAAAAGTATGGCTATGGGGTGACAGATGAGGGGAAAAAGGCAAGTGGAGAAGCAGCGGGTAACAACCAAGGTGCTGCAATGTCGATCAGCGGCATATCGAATCGTGAGAAAATGCGATTGATTCCGCCATCGACGGATTTGCAAGCGCAGCCATAGAATGTGACCGAACCCGTCCTCAACAAAATCTCGACCACTGTGGTCGTGTTGAGCTCGCGATCTAACCTTACCCCCTCACAACAAAGCGACAAACTTGACCCACAGTCTTGATCGTGATTGAGACCTCGTGACCCTGCTACCCAACGCCGAAGAGATGGAGCAACAAACTCGACCCAAGTGACGACGAATGGCGTTGAGGTTGGACAGCCTGTGGGTGAGCTTGGTGAGAAAGGCAAGGTCGTGTTGGAGGCTATGGACAATGGCCTGAGTGTGTCTCTAACAATCAGAGCTTTTTTTTTTCAAATCATTTTTTTAGTTTTTGGGTTTTTTTAATTAATATTTTTTATCTAATTGATTATATTTTATAAAAAAAGGATAATTTTTGTCTTTTTATGTCTAAAAAAAAACCTTTGAGGTATTAAAAAAGATTTTCTAAAAAGTTGAGGGTACCAACAAATAAGTTAAACACATTTTTAGTCCTTGATTGTCACTATACTTTTAAAACTCATTTTCAGTCTTTGATTATAATTATACTTTTAAAACGTTTTAAAACAAAGTAACGGTCGTTTAGTACATGATTTCACGATTGCGTGAACTCATCGACCCACCAAAACGGGTGTTTGGTAAGAAATGTAAAAACCCGGTTTTGATTGTTAATGCTAGTTTAAAACAAACTAAATTGCCCATTTTGATGACTTTAATCCACTCTGAATTCTAACATTTTGAATTATTTTCTACAATTGAAACCCTCTTTATTTTTGTTTTGTTTTTCTTTCTTAAACTATAGTTTAAATTGATATTTCCAATCACATGTTCTTTTATATGATGTTTTTTTCTATTCAAACTTTACATCATAAACGATATTTCAAAACATCTTATATGATGTTTTTTCCTGTTCAAACTTTACATTACAAACAATATTTCAAAACATGTTTAAACCACATGGTTAAAAATCATCTGTTCAAATTACGAAAGTTTAAAACCACACCGATTCGAATCGAGGTACCAAACGATTACCTTAACACTGCATAAGAGTGGTTCCTTAACACAAACAGTTACAAAGGATATTAAATCTAAATTCAAAGTACCTTAACAACCACTGCGAGGCAGTTTGGGTGGCGGAATGAGAGGAAAACTGGTCATTTTTTAGGAATTTGGTGGGTTTTGTTTTTTGAGGAAAAGAGGTTGAAGGATCGTCGTTTTGTTTGGACTCATGTTGTCGTGCTTCTGGTAGGTTAATGTCGATGTAAGTTGGTCCAACCGCACCTGACATGTTGCGTGTACTTTAGTTTCTGGGCAGGTAATTTAGGATGTGGAGATGTGAGATTTTCTGAACAGAATTGGAGAGAGAATACAATGGAGATCGTTGGGTTGGGTTTTGATTCGTTGTTGAGGAGATTCCATGGTGGGAAACAGAGAAACAAGAGAGATATTCTCAAGCCTGAAAAGGAGGACAAGTGGCAGATTCCAGTGTTAGGGTTGCGAAACGTGGCTTGTTTAAAGTGTGAGGAAGAGTCGGGGCACACATAAAACCTCATCAAAAAGCATCCTTCCTTTTCTTAAGCTATAGACGGTCTTCTGAGTAACTAAAACCAACAAACAAACAAATGGATTCGAACATTTTTGATAGAACGGCATGTAATTTTAACGCTGGCTATCATCGTCGAAGTAAATTTGCTGTCAGAGGATTCGGTCCAACAAAAAACAAAACGTTTATAGAGGCTCTCCATGGCTGAACTTAGAATGGTTTATGATTTGTTGGGGAAACATGTTAGAAAAAACAAGTTCAGTCTGTCAAAGTGGAAAGCTATCACATGCTATAATAGATTATTACAATGTAAAGCTCTCAAATGCTATAGTATTTCAATTCTATCTTTAAATTCTAACTGATTTTCCAAAAAAAGCTTGGAAAAACTCAAAATAGTAATCTGACAAAGCCAAGTGTAAGTGGACACGTGCACAAGATGGCTAAGAAGACGATTACCAAACATGCTACTCGAGGCTATAACGTAGGAGGAATTACACAGCGACACAGATAACAAAAGGAAAAACCTCTATCAATAACTGAACTCAAAATTCATTACAGAAAAGTTTTGACAATTAAGCCAACTCTTAAAACCTTTAACCATAAAAGAAAAAAACTCTCTTTGTTTTCCTGACAGAAGACCATCGGTAAAACTGGAACCTCTGCTAAGAATTCATAGCGGGTGATGGTTGTATCCTGCTAGTAAAACTGTGCACAACTATATAAACGGAAAAAAGAATACCAATGATAGAAAAAGCCGTCTTTTTCCCCTTACTAGGTAGGTGCTCCCTGTTTGGGAATGTACTTTATCTTCATTGTCCTTTCAGGCTTTGTCCTAAACTTGGCTTTAGCAGCTCCAGCAGCTGTGAATCCAACAATCTGCATATTTGGTAGCCGGTTTTCTGCGTCGCCAAGAATTCTGCGTTTATGAAACTTTAAGGACTGAGTTGTCGTTTCTTGATTATCATTTTCAATCTCTGCAAAGTCTGTTGGTTCAGAATCTGGGGTGGTCAAAACCAATTTGACATGGTCCATTGCAATAGCTTCCTTCCATCCTGCATGAAAGTTCGGAAGTTTCAACACAGTAGGCCATTTGTAGAGCCAAACCAGTTCTCTGGCTTGGGTCACGAGAAAATGGAATAATAGAGTGAAAAATGAACTCACTTTGTGCAAGAAAAGCTTTTAAAGCATGGATAGAGAAACCTGAGTTCCCAGAATCAGCATGTTTCATGGACATATTTCCAATGTTACCATGATTACCATCAAAGGAGGACGATCGCGGACAATCGTTACCGTTTGGGGTTTCTCTATGACCATTTTCAGCAATAGCATTACCTTCAGATTCCCTATTGCCATTTGGAACTAGCATTGGACCTTTGGTTCCATTCCGGCTCACTGGCCTCCAAAGCCTAATTGTTGACCTGCTCGTGCCACGCTGAACAAGATCAGGCTTGTTGGGTTTATCCCGAACATTGTTCTTTGGCATTTGATGTTCCTCCACGCAAGTATCACAAGCTTCTAAGAGATTATGATTTCCCTCTTGGTTGCAATTTCCAAGTGTGACGGATATGGAACCTATTAGAACCTCACACTCCTTCCTTTGATCTGGTTCATTTGATGCCTCCCTTTGTCCTATGGCTTCATCAAATTCTGGTTTAGCCTTCCGGCACCATACTTTATTACCGCTTGAAGCAGTCCTTGTATTCCTGTGACTTCCACGATTTTGAACAACTCTAAGCTTCGACGCTTGAGAACTTTCAGCTGCATGAAAACCAGTGGATGCAACCCATTGTGATTTTGGTGACGCATGCCACCTTCGCCAACGACTACCTGCTTGAGCAATGTGCCTCTCAACATTTGAACTATTGCTCGTATCAACGTGTCCACAATCTAACCTTGTTTGAAATTCTGAATCCAGATTTCCACCAGAGGTGGAGTGCTCAACCATAGATAAAGGTACATGATTAACCATGTCCAGAGCGTCCGTAGGGATATCACATACCACTTGACTAAATGTTTCTGCCGGCGCTATTGCACACACAACTTCTTCAATGCACTCATTAACATCTGCCTTCTCCCCATGTCTTTGTTCCTTTGCCTTTTGTTCTTTCTGCCTGAGCTTCTTCTGCCTTTTCCTTTCCAAGAGCTCAGCTTGCCTACAAAAATGCAAGAATCAAATCAGAAAGTAAACAGCGCTTCTCAACTTCCATTATCAGCTAGATTCCAGAGGACTAGATTCCAAGCCAATATTCATGCTAAGAAGGCAGCAGCTGAAGATATGGGTGTTTTTGAATTGTCCCATGTACTTTTAGACCGAGTTTCAAGGCATTTCCGGATTTTGGAGATGCCTCCATTTTGATAAGCAGAATTTTGAAGTTCTCATGAACATATAAAGTCAGTCACTTTAGCTAAGTCCTCTCTTTTCGGGAATTTATAATAAATGCTTCAATATCCATCAACTGAAAGCAATTACCTTAGACAGAAGGAAAAATATCAATAAAAACAATATGAGATTTTAATCTCAAGTTGAAGTTATCCAGTAATCAGAAGTAGACAAATATTCTATATAAATAACGGCTGTATCCTTTATTTTCTTGTCAAGACAACACCACTTATGGGGTACTTCTTCAGCTAAAACCAGGAGGCCAGATTCATTATATTGAAGTAAGTTGATGAGTCAGAATTGCCTAGAAAGATGGAAAATGCTAGTGTACCTTTTCTGAGCAGCTTCTTCTTCCTCCACTAGCAACTTCTGGAACCTCAAAGCTTCAGCATCCTTATCAGCAAGCCATGCGTTAACCTAAGCAAAGAATATTACAAACAAGTTTAAACCTCCTCAATCCCAACTACATTCTAGCTTTACTCTATAAAAAGATAAAAGGGCAAGAATGATGAAAAGATAAATATTGTACATATTAAACTATTATGCAATTTAGAACACAGTCACCACTTAGGGGATACCAAGAATGTTATCTTGGAGTTTGCAGCCCATAAATGCAGAGAGAAAGAGAGTTAAAATAATAGTAAAACAACTCGTGAGGTACTTGAGAGAAGAGAAGGTACCAATTTCTGTTCCAACAAAAAGCTAGTACAAGCAACTAGGTTTTTTGGTTCAAGACCTATCTTCCCTGCCTCCCCGTCAAAAAAATACCTTTGCATCGATACAGTCGGTCCAGACAGGAATGTTTTCTCACTTGCATGATCAAGGAGAGTAAACAACTCCTCGGAAGATATTGGAAACCCAGAAGGTCTACCTTGAACAATGTCCTGTGAGAAATTTTTGGATATGTTACATACCCAAAGTCATAAAATAGCGATCAGAAAAACAACCCAGAATTGTCTTCTTACCAAAAGATCAGAGCCAGCCTTCAGATAAGGTTGTGGCAGAGACGAAAATCCTGATTTCCGAATAAGGCCTGACAATGCCTTTATAATTGAAGACCCTGGAACTTCCTATAAAACACCATCAATTAGAAACTTTACTCATGAATAATTAACCACAAAAATGACAACTTTAAAATTTTGTGTGGAAAGTAGACATTCTCATGAGCATGAGAGTCAATGTTTCTTCAGATTTATTTCTGCTGATTATAAAATGGAGAGCAGAACAAAAACAAACAAAAAAGAAAATACATGCTCCCCTATTGCGTTCCATGTTCAATAGTTATCGACTATTTCAATCAAACCAGGACCCAGCCACACTTTGCCAACCAACGCCCTCTCTATAGATTGAAAACATGGGAATTGGGAACCAGTGATATTTAGTGACCATTAAGGCTAAGTTACATCAGTCTTCATTCATAAATTACACTCATAAGCGCACCAGCCAAAAGGATCAATGTACTTGATGAATCACGATCAACGAGTGTGTGTACCCAAAAATAAAATAAAAAATAAAAAATAAAAATCATAAAACAGACATAACAAACCAAGCATGAAGTAAGAAAGCTAAAGAGGTTTACCTCTAGTACTACATTCTTAAATGATACAACTTCCTTGGCATCATCCATGGATAGCTGCACGTGGAATAAGCGGTTAGCATTAGAATAAAGACATTCACATAAAACAATTACAAGAAAGAGACTTACCTTGTCCCAAAATGCCCCTAACAGGTCTCTACTTTTGGTAGAATCCTACAAGAAATATAATATAGATCAAACAACAGCAATCTTAAGCAAAATCAGGCTTGCTACCAAAAAAAAAAAAAAAGAATTTAACAACATTTACAAGACGTTACCTTAGCAAGCTTTTTTAAGCGATGGTGCACACGTATATGCCTCCTGTAGTTGATGGGTGAACAAAATTCTAAAGAACATTTATTACACTTTTGCATCAGCACCTTCAAGGGAGAAAGCAAAGACCAACTTGGGTTGTGTTCTGCAAAAGTAACAAAATCAACTGAAAACCAAAATACCTGCTTATGAAAATATAGAACTCAGAGATAGCATTTGCCTTGGAAGTAATCAACAAACGGGATCTTAAGCGGCTGCAAAAGTGTATAGTCTATTAAGTTCCTGTTGATCCCCAGAATTTACACACAGTTCTAGACTTCTAGTCACTCTTAATCACCACAAGCTTAGCAGCTATATGGTTCAGGTTTAATTTCTCAGCGTTACCTACCCGGTAAATAACTGTGAGATTCATGCTTCCCAAAGAGAGAGTTCGGGGAGCGCTCCAATTTCGAACTTGCGCCTGCTAAGCGAGATCGAGAGATTTCTGGGTTGTTAAAAATAAATAAATAATAACTGTAAAATACACAAAAGATCTGGATGCATATGAAGTTGAGACCATTGAAAGGCTCATACCTTGATGCTCTAAGGCTTGAAGTAATTGAATAAACTGGAATGAGCTGTCCCCCGCCTTAGAGAAAGAAGGAAAAGGCTCTTTTCCAATTGCTTGTCTAATGACAGTATCAAGGGGGTCATTTCCCTCCCCTGATTTCATCACATCTAAAGAATTAGCAGCCTTGAGTTTTGGAATTGACATCACCTCGTCCTGAAAGTAGAAATCTACAACACAACAGATCAGTACATGAAATATGCATGTAAAATGAAAATACTTGAGATAAGCAAAACCAACTAGTTCACAAACTATGAAAAGATGCTAATAACCTAGACAGGCGGATCTGATTCCACCAGCAGGCAA
Source organism: Artocarpus hirsutus (assembly GCA_946598075.1). NCBI lineage: Eukaryota > Viridiplantae > Streptophyta > Magnoliopsida > Rosales > Moraceae > Artocarpus > Artocarpus hirsutus. The sequence continues at coordinate 34,261 of CAMOHE010047590.1, forward strand.
GCAACAATAAAAATGGCTCCTTCTTCAGGAGATTATATGAACAAATAAATGTTATTGCTATTGGAGCATATGCAACATGGGGGATGTTTATATTAATCAGGTACTACTTAGAGCATTACAATGTCAATTTCCTATGCCTTAGAGCATTACAATGTCAATTTCCTATGCCAGTGTTAACATGTGGCATTTAGAGTAAGAAATAATTCTCCAAATTTTGGCTTTTAATTCCTTATTTGTTAATACGCTGACTTTTTCACTTAATACTGGCAACATTACAATTGCTCAATTTTTGAAATTTAAAATTTTGTCTTCTACAAATTTCAAATCTTAAAACTTCGTGAAGAAAAGCAGATATCGCACCTAAATAGCATTATGCATTGGCAAACAGAATAGAACAATATGTCAAACATGTAATTTTGACTATTTACTTGTGTCAAATATAGAATAGGCATTAGCATCTGTCTCGAAGATGGTCTTAATAGTTAAAAAGCCTTATTGGTAAACTAGTTACAATGTGTCTTTATAAAGAACTTGAGTCGAGTACCTATATGAACAAGCACGCACACATATATAATAACTACTAATAACAACACACAACTGAAAGTATACAACCAAGAAACTCTGTTAATGATTGGATGAACCTGATAAGAAAGTTTCGTAAAATTATATTTCACAATCTGAAGAAACAAAATAATTGTTTCCTTTTACACCTTGGATTACAAATAATTTCCAGCCTACTGTGGAGAGACTTTTCCTAGCTCCTACTTTCTAGAAGTTATAGCAGCAGCACAATTAGATATGAAACCAAAACGAGATTAAATAAATGGATAGTTAGCAAGATTCTCTATGCTATAAAGTAGGAAAACATAGATCTAATAAAAGAAATCTAAAGTAAAGAAGAAATCTACGACAAGAAAACTAAGTAAAACAAAAGTTGACTCAGAAAAGAATAGCTTCGCCTCGAACAAAGGAACCAAACAAAAAAGTAGGAATTTATCGCCCAACCAAAAATTCAATGTCAATCAATATCAAAACAAAGGAAATACAAAAAATTTCCAATAAATTACAATCAAGCGCCGAAACAAAAAAAACACAAATCCGTTTGGACGTAAAGAAAATCACAAGGAAATATGTCAAATTTGAGCAGGTCTTAATCCACTGAGCTTGATTCTCTCAATTTCTCAATCAGACAAACATAACCTCGACCAGGTTGAAATTCTCTTGCATTTTTCAACCAAACAACACAGTTTACACGGCTATCAAATCCAAAAACAAGAGAATTCACGATATACGAAAATGAGAACAAAAGCTTGCCAAGGTTTCGGAACGCGTGATCTGAAATCAATAAATCAAAACATATAAATTCCTATACATATATAAATACACATATAAATAGATATACCTATAAATTCATTCACATATTTATATATATATATATATATTATATATATTCGGTTTCACGTACCAATCGAAACGAAGGGAGTGAGCGATCGAATGGGAGAAAATCGACAGTCTATGATCTGTAGATTTGAACTCCAAAGAAAATAGATATGGAAATTGATTCGGCGGAATTGAAAATCAACGAGAATGCGAAAAAACAATGGGCCAGGGAAAAAGGAGAGAGACAAGAGAGAGCTGTGCAGGTGGTCTCTGTGGGTGTATACGAGTCCAGTTTTCTGTGTAGAGAGAAATATAAAGGCGAAATGAGTGGAACCCTCTGTATTTATGTAGTAGAGAGCGAGAATGAATATATATATATATATATATATATATATATATATTATTAAAATAAAAATAAAATAAATTTCTATTGACAATATTTTATATAAAATATGTCCTACCTTGTATTTTGAATTTTATTAAAAACAACCTTGTATTTTAGAGTTCTCAAAATTGTGCCTTCAAATCTAAAATTTCTCTCAAATTTGTGACAATTTACTTGTTCTACATGTGATCACATTCTAAAACTGCCACATCACCGATTCTACTAGTGTAATCGTACCAAAGGTCTTTTAATATTGTGGAAAATATCAAACCACTGCAAATAATATTTGCATCATTCTCGTCCTAAGTCTTTTATTACCCTTATCATTATTGATTTTTTGAGCGTTTGATAGAAGTACCTAATAGTGCATATTAAATTAATGTTATTCAAATACATTTATTTTTAGGCTATTGAGTTGAGTAATTATGACTAGTTAAGTTTCTAATGCTTGGCATATTAAATTTATCTGTGTTTTTTTTTAGAACTTTTCAATTATCATCTGAAGTTTAAAAAAAAAATTTAAAATCTAATTCACCCCGGCCCTTTTGAGTAGTCATTATTGAGCTAAGACTATTCTCTATGAGTATTGTCTTCTCAGTTATTAATTAGTCAAAAAATACGTGCTTCACTTGTGTGTATCTAGCATGTTAACAAAAAAAAGAGTAATAAAGTTGAGGAAAAAATTGAAAAGTGAAAAAAAAAATGTTTCAGAAGGAAAAAAGGAAAAAACGTTTCAAGAAGTCAAAAGGTGAAAACATGATTCGGAATACTAAATAAAACATTTCGGTAAAAGAATCACCAAAATATTTCAGGTTTCGAGCATCTTGAAAGTACTGCATAAAACTTATTTTCCTTTTATATATGTTAAAATATATATATAAAAAGTGAAAATTAAAACAACAAACTTTTAGCGTTCAAGAGGAGACATAAATCTTTGTGCCCTCAAATTAAATGGACATTCCTTTAAAATTCTCAACGGACTTTTATATGTCTCTTAGATTTACATTTATTTTCTTGAAAATTTTTGCCATTTTTTTGTGTTAATTGTAATATTTTTATATTTATCTCTCTCTTTTTTTTTTTTTTTTTGAAGTCGTTTGTTATTTATGGTTGGAGTCACTTGTAATAATTATTGGTTGCTTGACATTTGCTTTTTTAAGGTCTAACTTTTCTTAGTCAGTAAACCTTTATTTTTAGACAGAATGGAGCATAAATATGAGACCTGAGAGATTTAAGAGGAATAAAATGACAAAAGCAAAACACAGGTTTAAATAAATAAATAAATATATATATGTGTATATATAGTCTAAAAAGAAAAAAAAAATAAGAAAACCATGTTTAGGCTAGCTACACAAATTTGGTATTTTCTTTTTACTTTTTTTTTCAAAACTACTTGTTTTATTATTATCTTACCTCCTCTAAAACTCTAAACCTCTGTTAAAAAAAAAAAAGAGTAAATCGCAAGGCTAAAGTGCTAAGAGGTCACCAATGTAATAACCCAATAACAAATTATAATTGAGCAAGTAACTAATTCATTACCCAAAAATTATTGAGGAATTTTTATGAATGTTATTTTTAAAACTAATACTATATTTTATTTTTAAACATGTAATATAAGTAATAGTGCGGTAAAACATTTTTAATTATCACACAAATCAACATGTTTTTTTAAAAGTGTAGCATAGCATATAATCCAATTTTCCCTTATTATTAATTTGCACGGTTCTCTTGTTTAGTAGTGTGTACTGTTCATTTGGTTAAACCCGATTAAAAAAGCTCATTTACTAAAGTGAGTGGCTAAGGAGCAATTTTCATCACAAAATATAAGAGAAATTACTGGATGGAACAATCTATCCGTAAAGTGAGCTAGGTGGAGTGGGTATAACTTTTTCCCCCAATAGAAGGTGCAAAATTCCAAGACAAAAGACATATCAAGGATATAGAATCAGATGCACTAATAGTAATCCAAGCCGTTTACGCTGCTGTACGTGTATGATAATGACTTTCCAAAATTCCCGTTTGATATTATTTTATGAGTTTTTAGAAATGTTTTGCACATTTTTTAGACAACAATTTTAAAAATACTTCGATACAATTCTCAAAAATTTTCATTTTTCATAAAACTGTTTTCACTTATTATGAAAATTGAAAATACTACCAAATTGTTTACCATTTTTTTCCCTTTCTTTCAGGCGTTATGCTTGATTATTGTTCCTGGTCTTTAAAAGAGTCAGAAGTCACCTAACTGTTAAGTACTCGGTTCTATTTCTTAGGCACTAAATAAATTAAAAAGGTTAAAAAAGACCTTGCCATTCGTTTTCTATGATAAGGTTCCATTTCTTCCAAGATATTTGAAAACTAGTACTTTTTTTTTTTTAAATCACCAATCTCTGGAGAAAATCACTTTTCCGTACATCATGGCAGCTGGTTACATTTGGTAAGAAGCCTCTGGATGTCAAATTGGTACAAAGGCCTTGCGGGTATATTACCACATTTGAAGGTCATATATGCGAAGATGTAAAGATGTAAAATAAGATTTTATTGTTGTAGTTGCCATTCTTGAATTGCATTCTGAAGTGCATAGTTTGGGACAAGATTGCAGTGATCAAGCTTGAGGTTTGTCATGGGGGAAGTGTTGTGGCCACTATGCAACCACCCACTTATTGCTTCTGCTTCATATGTGAAACCGTCTGCTGCTATCTGCGGAACTTTCATGATTTCCTGCAAATGCAAGCAAAAATGATGAGAAAACATCGATGACTGGGTTCAAGCTGACTAATATCATCAGGTCAGTTTCGAGTTATGAAGTTTTCGTTATTTCACACCCCTTCAGTTGGACCTTGCCAGTAACAGTACAGAAGGCAGCCGCACTTAGACATGGCGAAGCACTTCATGCAAGACTGTAACCATGATCAAAATCCTGAAGGGCGGTATAAAGAGGTTTAAACATATCCAGGTGTTGCTATTACAGTACAAGTTCAAAACTAAATGGGAGGGTCTCCGTTGTTACCTGGAGAATCGGGCAGACAAAATGGGAGGGTATGCTTTGAAGCTTCTTGGAAACTAAGAACGAAGCTGAGGCAACACATGAAGTTCTCATTGGCTCAAGAACACCCCTGATGTCTGAAGCAAGGTCTGGCCGGTCGAGCCGGTTTTGGTTGCAACACCTTATAGCCAACTGAGCCAACCATTTGGCTTGCTCAAGTGGCCAATCCCCAGCTGAAAAGTCTAACACTGCGGTTATATTACCATTTTCTAATGCACATTTCACGTCTTTTATAAGCCCCTGAAGTGGTCTTGCAGTTAATAGTTGCAAAAGTATTACTCCAAATGAGTAAACATCTGATTCTGGTCTAAGCTCGCCAGTCTCGAGATACTCAGGATCCATATACTCAGAGTTTCCATCTGAGTTAATATATCTTGTGGTTGAGTTGGCCAAATCATTTTTCTGAATCAGAGAAATGATTCCCAGGTCACCCAGTTTGCTCACATGGTTCGCGTCAAGAAGAATGTTACTGGGTTTCACATTTCCATGGACAATGCAAGGTTTACTCGAGTGAAGAAAAATAAGGGCAGAACATATCCCAGCAGCAATAGAAGTTCGAATTTGCCACGGAATGGAGTGTTTACTGCTGAGGCAACCTTCAAGGCTGCCCTTTTCCAGATACTCATAGACTAGTGATCTAGATTCTGGACACATTCCAATAAGTGTTGCCACATTTGGATGCCTTACCCTGCTTATAAGCTCTACCTGATTTAATTTAATCAAGAAAAAGAAGCTATCAAAATTTCTTAGAACACACGCAATTATAAATATTGTGTAATTCCTGGTTGACAAGAATTAAAAGAGGTCAGCTGAGAGATATCAATAATTTTGAATTTCTAGCATACCCAAATGCATGTTATTCACATTATTTAATTGGTTTTGGATAATATCATATGCAGTCTTTATAGATTTACCTCGTGTTGGAAGTCTAACTGACCCTTAGAGCGATAGAAGGGCAGCATCTTTATAGCAACGTGCATATGGCAAAGAATCCCTTTGTAGACAGTTCCATGCCTTCCTTCAGCAATCTTCCAGGAGGCATCAAAATCATTAGTTGCCTCATTGATCTCCAAGAAAGAGAAAACTGGGAATTGGGACCGAGAAACACTTGATAGCTCCCCTTTCATCAATCTTCTCAGCCACTCAACTTCTCTTACTGCATTCCCATGCTCTATCCGCATTTTATCTCGTTTTTTTCTAAAACTTACCAAGAGTTTAACAGCTGAGATAATCTTCTCTTCCAATTCCATAATTTCCTCTTGCGACTTTCCAACTTTGCCCTCTAGCATTACATTATTTTCCTGAACCATCTGGACTTCTTTCATGAACTTGTCGCGCTCATCTTTCATCCTTTCCAGTTCTTGCTTTACTTTTTCTAGTGCTTCTTCAGCCTCTTTTCCTTGGGTAATCTCCTTAGCGCATAATCTTTGAAATGCTTTTGCCTGTCAGATGGTATGATAACCAGATAATATTTGGAGATGTGATTAATTTACTGATTCATGTTAATATTCCTAACTCATGTCCTTCCTAGTTATGGCTAGATGGCACTATTGATAAATTCGTGCAAGATTCTACAGCCTGAAATCTAAAACGCATCTCTTTATTTTGTACTTCCTTCTAAATGATGAAAGTTTTTAATTTAATAAATGTAAAATTTTTGGAATACAACATCTCTGAGAAAAGATATCAACATAAAAAGAAGAAAGAAAGGAACATTAACAAAATAGAAAGCTTGCCTTGTATTTAACCTCCACAATATTTTCATCATCTTTCCATTGCTTCACAGCTTCTTCAAAATCCTTCCATTTTGATTCTTTGTTGTCCTCAATGACTTCTTCTAGACTAAGATAGCTTTTGCTAACTGCTAGTTCTTCCGCTTTCTGCTCCTGCAAAATTCAGAGACTATCACAAAAGAATCAAATGATTTAAACTGAAAAAAACCTGCTCCAATGACGATTGAAAGAAAATAATAGAGCAGGTTTTCTTAAAAACAGATCACTCTCCTTAATTATTCGAAGAGAGAAAAATATTGAATATTATGTCACTTTCGCATAAGATCAACGCATATTGCATTACAAGTTCTAGAAATTTTGTTTTTAACATTTTTTTCCGTTTGCTCAAATAAGGGCATGGAAAGAAAATGGCTATTCTTGGACACTAATCTTGCATCATTCAAGAAAAGAAGATGATACTGCATAACTATAACAGAAGCCACTCAGGGAAGCCGGCGATCAAGGTAAATTTTATGACCTTTTCTCACCTCATCCGCAAGTAATGGGAAAAACTTTGAAGCGTCAACTACCTTGTTGGAAGACCAGCTTGAATCCATTGAATCATAAAATGACCTAGACATTTCTTCCAATGTATTGACATCTTCCTCTATATCTGCACAACCCTGTAACTAAGTTATCAATCTAAAAACTTGGAGAGGATAGAATATTGACGTGAGAAACAAACTCAAACATAAACGTCTGACTATAGGAAAAATAATCATTCATAGCTGTGGGCCCGCCTATAATGCTCAGCCGACCAGTGGGATGTAATTTCAAGTCGCCAGATTGCTTGGTTTCCGAAGGTGAATTCATTTGCAGCAAAGGTGGGGCAACCTCTATTTCAGTTCTTTCTAGACTGCCTCCCCTATTCAAGTTTTCTAGAAATCAGTGGTAAATATATCACATATTGAAGAGAATGATTAAGATGGTTATGGCATGTACATGAAATCAAACTTAGTCGTGATAACAGATTAAGCAAGACAATAAAAAACAGTTATGGGGCACAGGAATATTAAATGACACATGAAATGAAACATCAGGATTATCTTGACTTCATGCTTGCTATAAACTGAAAATAAGCCACCTTTGCTTGGAAGGAAGCAAAAAAAGACATAACAACCAAAAGAGGCGTTCAAACGTCACTTGGGTTCATTGTAAAGTGATGCACCATGTAATGCAAAAAATATTAAATTTTTACTTAAACAATACCAAAATGTTGCATTTTTTGTTACTTTGTTGGAAATTTCTTACTTGATGGGAGACTACCTTGTATATATGAGATGCGCCTTGCAAATAAACCAAATGTAACAGGAGCTTGGTGCTTGTTCAAATACAAAAATTGATTTCTTGGACTTGAGATCTGCAAGTCCCCTGCAATTTTGGAAAGAATCAGGCAATTAAAATGAAAACAGATGTATGTTGGTGCTAGTCTGTTGCTCAATAAATAGACAAAAGCGATATGGAAATTCAAAAATTTTTGAAAATATATAAACTCCCTTGAGCAATCAAGGTTATTTACAAAAGCATCAACTAACTCTTACATGAAAAACAAAAATTATAGCACTATAACAGTAAATTTTAAGGGTATTCATACTCAGCATAATATTCATCTGCAGCAGCTCCCATGACAAGCCATCGAACATCATGCCGAGAAATTATTTCGACAATACCTTTATCAATATTTTCCATTTCAATCCAAACTTTATATGCATGCACCTAGAAAAACAAGCCCATTCGTCAAATTTGAGAGTTGAAAATATGCATTTATGATTCTGGAAAATGGAAAGAAAAATCTTCTAAAAACTTGAAAGAGCTGTAAGGTGAAACTGTGCATCAGTGTGTAGTTTATGTTCAGCACGAATCTTTTGCTGCATTGCACATTTACCAAAGAAAGTAGTATGCTTCGCCATACTATACCTTAAAGCCACGCATGAATTACACTACAATCACTGTTAGCACGTACAATTCAGAGTAACTAAATTAACCAACAAGGAACCAAAAGAAAAAAGAAATATACCCCCTTTTGGGAAAGAATAAGTTGTGGCATTTATCTAGAAGTCCTCGTACTTTTCGCCTTTCAAATTCTTGATATGCTCCAACCATGTACTGTTTCAGTTTATTGGCAGAAGTATCACCTTCTGCTGCAAATCAGAGTAACGGCAGGTTATCGAATGTACAATGTATGACTAAGAAAAAAGTAACTGCTAAACTAAAACTAGTAGTTGCGAAAGGAAAATAACTTAAATAAATGCAAAAAATACATATGTTTCGTTATATATCGGTGTCAAATTGAATGTACAGAAATCGTAACAAGGCAAAATAACAAAAAATTTTTCCTTTCCGGGATTACATTAATAAAACCCTTCATAATTTACGCTCTTAACCATAAAATTCAATTTATGCTTATTATCTCGTACAATAGTAGCAGCAGATAAGCAGATTGTTCTCAATCTCAGTTTTACATTCACTGTTTTCTTTTCCCTCCAGTTTCTCGACCATTTAACTCCGCACTCTCTTCAACTCCATTTGATTTCCAAGAGACGTAACATCGAATTGAAAATCAAAATATAGCAAATCAGGCTTATTTAACCACAAGAAAAAAAGGAAAAAAAATAAAATACATCACAATTAGGCCAAGATTTTCCCTTTTCATATTAGGTCAAGAATCCTCCAGTTTCTCGCAAGCCAGACACGGGTAATTAACAAACAAACACCAGCTCGATTCAAATCAGATTGGATGACAAATGTCCCCAACAATTTCAACCAAATTCGCAATCGAATTACGAAAACCAACACGATATAATCCGTTAAAAATCTCACTCATTGAGAGCAGACGCGAAGGCTGATGAACATGGAGAACGCAAATCTTCTTCCCCGAGAAGTTGCTCGCCGCCCATGACAGCGCTCTCTCACTCTGCTTGGCGTCGTTCCCCACCGCAACAAAGATAGTCTCCTCCACATCGAATACTAGCGCTTCTTCTTCTTCTTCTCCGGGGACTGAGACGCTTCCCATCCGAACAGTATCGCCGGAGAATGTATGACCGGAAATTTGCCACTCTGTGGGAGAAAGGATTTCTCAAAGTACCCAAGGAGGAGTCTCTGCAAAGGCACCACCAACCGAGTAAACGAGAAACTTCGTGACACTACAAACGAAATGTCCACCTGGCAGATTCATATAAATTATGCTTACGATTACATATCTTCAAAGTTTTAAAGATTCCTTACTAAAAAAATATATATTTGTATATTTTAAAAAATTGGGAACTTGACTCCCCTAAAAGAATACTATATATATATATATGTATATATGGGGGACTTTACATAAATGCATCATGTGTTATTGTTTTTAAGTTTATTCGACATATATAAAAGATTTTATTCGAGGTATAGTATAGGAAATATCTCGTTAATTGTTTTAAGAATATAGCATCTAATATAATTTATTTTTTGAAATATAGATGGGCGTCCTTGGGTCTCCAGTATTCCCAAACGCCCATTCGCCGTAAAATTTCATGTATTTCTTTATTTTAGTTAATTAACCATGTTCAAGGGATTTGTATTTTCTTTTTTTTTTTAGACTTTGGAAGTCGATTAAGAAATTCCATTGGTTAAGTTTGTGAAACTCTTACAAATACAAAGTTTTTGTTTTTGTTTTTTCCCTTGAAACTCATGAGGACTCCATAGAACCTTGCAGAGTTTGAATATTTAGTGTGTGAACAAGAAACCAAGACCCCTTTTTAAACAATTAAAAATGTCAAGTCAAGTCCTCCCCGATTGTTTAAGTCGATGAGTTTCCAATTCTCCCTGTTTTTAATCGTTTATTTTACACTGAATCTATGATTAGACTACCGGATGCTATTTTTTATAATTTGTACGGATGACAATTCGTGTCCATGGGCAGGAGGAGTCGGAGTTAGAGTTGGACTCAGGTTAAAAGTCAATTTTTATATAAACTAAGCTCAACACTAACCCAATTCGTGGCACAAATGGATCGAAAAATCTCAACACTAACACAACCTGTTTTAATACGGATTGACGCGAATACGACACGTACCCACCCGTTTCTTATGTAACCTACAAAACGCCAATAACTCGCAACTCGTCAATTGCCCGTAATAACCCAACTAGCTCGTGACAGTTTAGCTTTAAATTTACATTAATATAACACTAGAACAAACATAAAACAAATTTCCTTAAAATCAAATAAGTTTCATACTACAACAATAAAAAATTGCCCTAAATTTAAAAAAAAAACATTTAACAAAATAATAAGTCAAACACCAACAAAATAACAAGTCTAACAAAATAAAAAAGTCTTAAACGATCAAGCTAAAAAAATATTCTTAGTGCTCAAGAGTTACATTTTATTTAGCTTGAAAATTTGTCTGAAATTAAGTAAGTTAGGGTTTTATCTCATGGAAATATTCGAGAATAAATAAACTATTTTAAAAAATATTTAAATAATTAATCGCAAGTCAAGCAAGTCATTTTAGTATCATGCAAGTTAACTTGAATACGATCCTTTTTTAGATGGATCAGATTTGAGTTGATACTAAAATAACCCGTGATTAATTTTTTTAACCCTAACCTATAAAAATTATTCTAGGTTTGAGTTATGTCGTCGTGTCATAACTCATATTGTTGGCCCCATCTTTAGGCAAAGTGGCACTTGTTTACTTGTAGTTCACCAACCCTAAGACTTGTTGCTGGCTTTGGATTTGGCCGCTTTGGGAAAATGGGACGGAGGATTTTATAATTTTTATATATTTCTATAGTATATATGTTGAAAGAGAGAGCGTAATTTATGCTCATATTATTTTCTAAAACAAAATTTAAGTTGTTCCTGTATCTAGATATGAGATGGTCATACTCATTTGTGCCTTCATATCTATGCCTTTTAGCAGTTTTGATATTCCAACACGTTATAAGCTAAGGAGATATTTACTTTACACACACAAAAGAAAAAGGAAAAGTAAATAATGATTTTTATTTTGTTAAATAATACGTTTATTTATAAAAACAATAATAAGAGCTGTATAGGTCCATATAATATAAGAAATGAGGAAAAAAATATTATTTTTCTCAGGCCATTTAGAATTAATTGGTTGTCAAAAAAATAAATATCACAATATCCAAATTTAAATATTATTTAATAGTTATTAGTTATAATAAGAGTTTTATGGACCCATACAATATAAGGAATGAAGAAAAAATATCATTTCTCCCACGCCATTTAAAATTAATTTACTGTCAAAAGAAACGAGTATCAAAATGTCCAAATTTAAATGTTATTTAATAGCTATTAATTATGTAAAAATGATATTTTAGTAATTACATTAAATAATATCTCTATTTTTTAGTAAGTAAACACAAAAAAATAAATGAGATTATTTTCTCATCACACCTTAAAATAATTAAATAAATATTAGAAGAAAATTAATGATACTTCACTCTCCTTTGTTTACTTTCTTTTTGAAGGTCATTATTTTTCCCTGTACATTTCACGGTAAACATGCCCTAAGACTAACGTTAAACCATTTCCGTCTTATATAGTCGGTCTCCTTTGGAATTACTTGCCCTTTCATTCGTCCACAAGTCAAAATAAAAGAGTTGAAATTTGAGGAAGGATATTGATTTATACGTTACGCATTCAATAAACCTTTTCAGTAAATTGCTTTTTCGCCAGTCGTTGTGAAGTACTTGAAACTCTGACCAAAACTATCAAAAGAAGCAGGAGCTCATAGACTAATTTGTCAAAATTAAAATTAAAAGGTTGGGAGTAAATTTTCACTATGTTGATAATTTATTGACGAATAGTGCTAATAACCATACTTTTTATATGTTACGTTTTTGTTGTATAATAAAACATCTTCTGATTTAATTGCACAAGATAAACATCTAATAACGTGCTTAACATATAAGGAAGAAAAGAGAGAAACTCTATGTTTTGATCACTTATATAAATTTATGTGGTGTTCGTCTAAATCCGTTTTCTCATTTTTAATTGTGACTGCAAAAAATAAATTTTAAACCAAGGTTTTGAATTTAAGAAGTCAATACTTATATACTACCGCAAAATCTTTACTTGTAGGCGTGAATTGAATACCGCAACCTTGTAGACAAGAATTGAAACTTACCGTTCGTTAGGCACAATGGTTCAAACTCATCGGTTTGTGTTATTCATAACTTAAAACTCTTAACATCTAAAGTGTAGAGCAAAACATAGTTACAGTATAAAACTTTCATAAACTATAGTATTTTGAACTAAAAATATTTCAAACCATTGATTTGAACCCTTCTCCCAAACACTATATTAATATTATTTTCAAATAGTCTTATATGCTGTCTTAATTCCATGTCAATGTCTTTAATCCCTTGTGCTGACTGTGTATACTAGTACGAATATCAACACACGCACGCGAGAGCGTATGCTCTCACTATATTTGCATTTCATAAATGTCATATTTTAAAACTTATTTTTTAATAAATTTTACACATGTTTGAAATTTATTATCCATTGAAAATATTATGATAGATAAGAGAAAGAGGAAGAAAGAGTGTAAGAGCTTGTCTATTTGAATTGGTTGGGAAAAAATAAACAAATCACATTAATTGTTTTTTAAAAAATAGTATAAATGTTAGCGTGAAATAACTTTTTTAGTGTGTCATAAATAATAACAAATTTTAATGGGGAATTTCGTAAACATCATCTATAAGCATAATTTTTTATAAATGCCCTATATGTTTAATCATGACATAACTTAAATATATAATATAAGTAGTAGTGTGTCATAACTCTTTTTTTAAGTATGACAAGAATAAACATCTGTTAAAAGTGTAGCACAACATAGAATTTTCTATTTTTTTTCAAGTGTGGAATAATAAGTAATTTTATCACTATATTATGGAGTAAATTAGGTGGTATACCGCTTTTTTACCACCACAATTGTATACTTTCTTTTTCTTATCTTCATTTGATTTATACTATTTTCTTAGCAAAAAAGACTAAAATTCCTTTATATCACATGTGTTTGTATTATATTGATTTAAAATAATTGTTATTAATTTTAATCGGTCTCTATAATCACAATAAGAGAAAACTACATATTATGGCTGCACGTTTACATTTTAAAAAATATACCATAATATCTTTTATATTATATATTAAATTATGTCAAAAATAAATATTTTTAATATTTATAAAAATAAATCTTAAAAGATTATATTTATAAAAATTTCCCACAATATGCCATGTTTGTCAACTGACACCATGCTGTCTCAAGGCCGGCCCATGAAGACGCTGAGCAGGCCCAAGCTAAGAAGACCCAATTGAGACAGAACTAGGGTTTATCAGGTATATATATTTTCTAGGGCTTCTTTCTCTTCGGTTTTTCGTCTTCTCCGCCATTCTCCTTTACAGCATCTGGAAGCAGCTTGGAGTCGGAAACAGGTATTTTCATACCGCTCTTATCTGATTCCCGTGTTTGATTACAAGATATTTCATTTTCTTCTCATCATTTTTGCTAGGGTTTCGTAATTAGGGAAAAGTTTTGATTACACTCGTTTGTTGGTTTGGTTGTTCAATGATTTGAACACGGTGAAATTCATGCCTTTAAACTGAAAAGATTCGAGTCAATGTTGCAAATTGTTTTTGATTTATTTTTGGGTCGTTGGATCAAATCTGAATGGGTTTGTTGAACCAGGAAATGGCACCAAAACAGCCAAATACAGGCCTCTTTGTGGGATTGAACAAAGGCCATGTGGTGACCAAGAAGGAATTAGCTCCACGCCCCTCTGATCGCAAAGGAGTAAGTTTATCAAGTTTGAAATTTTTCCATAATTTTCACTGTTTTATGTTCTTTTACATTTTGCATTTTAGTTTGGTGTTTGGATGTCTTACGCTTATGAGGGCAGGAAATATATATATATTTTTTTATTTTCTGATATTTACTGTTTGAACTAGTACTAGTATCATGGCATTAAGAACCTTATCATTTTTCAGAAAACCAGTGACAGGATTCATTCCTTAAGGAGCTTGATCAGGGTCCTTTTTTTTTTTTTAAGAACCTTCTCATCTTTCGCAATGTTCACCATTTTATGCCGCTTTACATTTATGCATTTTATTTTGGTGTTTGAATTCCATTATCTTTATGTTTATTTGTGTTTCTGATCTTTTAGCTTGAACTAAGAACCGTATCATTTTGCAGAAAACCAGTATCATTTTGGATGTCTTTATCTTTATGTAAATTTTTGATATGGCACTAAGAACCGTATCATTTTGCAGAAAACCAGTAAGAGGGTCCATTTTGTAAGAAACTTGATCCGTGAAGTCGCTGGTTTTGCACCATATGAGAAGAGAATTACTGAGCTTTTGAAGGTTGGGAAGGACAAGCGTGCGCTGAAAGTGGCTAAAAGAAAGCTTGGTACCCACAAGAGGGCGAAGAAGAAGCGTGAGGAGATGTCCAACGTTCTTCGCAAGATGAGGTAAGAGCAGAATTTATCTAATTTTTACTAAAATGAAGAGAAAACTTATGATTGGGTTTCAGTTTCAGAGTCTCATTTTCTCTTTGTGGTTTGTTTGCAGAGCTGGTGGAGGTGGAGAGAAGAAGAAATGAGATATATCTGGTTACTTCTTAGAATCCAACTCTATAGAGAAGTCAATTTAGTTTGTGCAACATTTTGATCGGAGACTAGTTTATTTCAAATATTTTGTATGTTTTTAAGTTGTTGAATTGACTGATGGGAATCACTGAATGCATGTATTTGTCTTTTGTTTCAAAATTCAGATTTTTGACGGTGTGCAACCATTTTTGGTTGGACATATTTTTTCTTTCAAATAGAATAGTGCAGTTATAGTAAGCTTTTGTGTTTTTCGGGTCACTAATTGGCTTGATCTTTTGCGAGACTTTCTCAAAACACCACTCGGTCATTTTTTTTTTTTAGAATGAATCTTACTCCACCAGTAAATACAGTTGGACTAGCTGATTATATCTTAGCTGATTATACTCATTATCAAGATGGTAGTTGATAATATAATATCATCTCTTGGTTGGAAAATGGGGAAAGTGTTAGAAAGGGTTTATACTTGCTCGAGGAGCGCCAGAACATGACATTGTGTGACTTGACCAACTTGGTTTTCAAGATCCAATTACTTAGTTATCAAGGAGACCATTTAAAAGAGATCGGTTAGACATGCAAAACCAACTGGCTTACACATGAGAGATAACTCCACTTTCCCAAAAAAGTAATTAGAAAAGGAGAACGGAAGAAGAAGAATTTAACTCTTGCCCTCTTTGTCTTCCTCCGATGTTTTTTTCTGATGCATAAACAAAACTCAGGCATGCTAGTCTTGTGCAATCACTTATCAGTTGTTACGTTAAAACTAATGCACATGAATATGAGGTCTTTAGTTTTACCTCGTCAAATGATAAACAAATTAGTTTGGAAATTCTGAAATTTCTTTCTAGCAGAGTCTCAAGAAGCTTGTTTTGTTGTTTCAAGAATTTGCTTGAGACAAACTATTTCTAGTCTCTAACATGATGTAATTCTGATGAGGAGTAATTATAGTTGTATGTTATACGTAAATCTGTTGAAAAACATCACCATTGACCACCGAAAAGACTCTCTTTTTCTTTTTTTTTCTTTTTTTCTTTTTTTTTTCTGGGGTGCCTACCACACAATTCGCTTAAATTCACTGTGAATATTCGATGAAAGTATTAACAAATCCCGCCCAGGACTTGCTTATACTCCACAACCAAACAGGGGTGATGAGCAAAAAACATGTATACAAATCTCATGCACAACACATATAAGGGCAGTCGTACCTAACCGACATTCACCATCCTTCCAACCATTCCATTGACTGGTAGTTTTAAAAACTTTCCGTTGTTACCTCTCGAGTTCTTGACATGGAAATTCTTGCTCATCTAGTACTCCATCGCTCATGGAGACCTTGCAAACACCACCAGATGACATCCCGGATTCTGCACTTTCTCTTGGAGAAGAATTCTCCGGCTATGATCTCCATGCCGAGCTTGAATCTGCATCATCGGCCATGGACAAAACCTTGAATCTCCTCCGCCACGAGAGAGACGAGGCAATCGCTTATACAGCAGATTTGATCATCTTTATCGGCCAAATCTCAAGTGAAAAGGACTCTTATTTGGAAAGAGTTCATGAGATTGAGGCTTCCGCCAGAGAAAAAGAAGACAAGTTTGCGGCGAGAATCGAGGGACTCAAAAATGAATCAGAGATTTCCAGGGAGAGAATCAGAGAACTCGAAATTGAGAGAGAACAAAGCGGTGAACTTTTGTTAAAATTCTCAAACTCGGTGAGGTCAGTGAAGGAGCGCTTGTGTAGGATCATCGATAATGTGGACGAAGAAAAGATTGTCAACGGCTTTAAAGACAGCGATTCAATCGGTACAGAATTAGATTTGGATGAAGAATTGGGGATGATCACAAGGCTTTCTGCCAAGGCCGAAGAGAAGGTGAATAAGTATAAAGAAAATAGGAACAAGGAGAAGAGGGAATTGGAGAATAGTGTGGTGAGTTTGACCGAAGAGAATAGGGACATCAACAATTTGCTAAGAGTTGCCTTGTTGGAGAAGGAAGCTGTGGAGAGGAGGTTGAAAGGGAATAGCGAGAACAGGAAAGTGGCCATTTTGCAGATGGCAGAAAGAAGTCTGCAGAGAGTTGGGTTTGGGTTTATGATGGGGAGTGGAAATTCTGAGCAATTGTCAGAAAGTTCAGGGGCTAAATCAGATAGTAGCGAGTGTGAAGAGGACACTGTTAGCTTGGTATGTTGATATGTTATTCCAATGAATTGGAAAGAATTGGTATTCGAATTTATCACTTTTGTGGAAAAAGCTTAATTTTATTAGTTTGGTTTTGGTATATTGTGGATGTTTTAGCTAACACCTTTTTTTTTTTCCCTTTATAGCATTGAAGCTTGAAATCTATGCTAATAAAATGATGAATAGTCCTTGAGAATTGGGTATTGCTCTGTGCTGAGAAAGGATTATGCATATTAGAATTTACTTTGCTTGTAATTGTTGTTGCAAGGCATCAACTGTGGAGAAGATAATGAAGAATTTACGAACTGAGATCACTCAGTTGAGGAGATCTTTGGATGAATCTAGGTATCCCATGATTAGCAGACTGATCATTCAATTCAGAAAACAGCGTGTATTTAAAAGAATGTCTTAAAGAACGGTTCAATTAAAATGACAGATGGTGTACTTTTATTACTTCTTTTAGGTGGTTTTTCTATTACTTGAGTCTTAATATGAAGTTCTATGTCAGGTCAGACACCGAGCGCCTGCAGAGTCTTACAGAGAAACAAGCTCAAGATATTGTGGAAAACACGCTGTACATCAAGGAGTTAGAAGAAAGAGAGAGGGTGTTGGCTGAAAATGTAGTAATTTGATCCATAATTTCATGAAAATATATGCTATAATTATTGGAGTATTCTGCTGACGTTTTCCCACCTTTTGTTTGGCTGAAAGGTTGAGGATCTTCTGATGGAAATAAAAGAAACCGAAGCAGAAGTTGCAAGATGGAGGGAAGCTTGCGAGTTAGAGGTTGAAGCAGGGAAAGTTGAGATTGGAGAACGCGACAAAATGGTAAAAACAAAAATTAAATCTTGTTTATTGCTCATTTGGTGTTTTGGGAAATTATCTTCAACATAATTTCTGCCTTATTAGGTTGCCATTCTGAAGCAAGAATTAGAGAGAACTAAGGCTGCTTTAGACATATCAAATGGAAAACTAAAGCTGAAGGAAGAACTTGCAGCAGCAGCCATGACCGCCCAGGCTGCAGCAGAGAAGTCCCTAGAGCTAGCAGACAGTAGGGCTGTGGGACTTCGCCAGAGAATAGAGGAACTATCACGGCAAGTAGAAGAGTTAGAGAGCCGAGAGCGAAGCAGCCGAAGAGTGAGACACATATGTTGGCCGTGGCGAGTTCTCAAAGCAAATGCGTTGTAGATAACAGAGTGCAAAATGTAAGGCATATGCTACCAGAAATGCAAGCCTTGCTTCATTTTGGGGTCTTATGTATCAATCTTCTTAAGCTCCTTCAATTTTTTCACAAGCATTATTTCCGTCTCTCTCTATCTCTGTTCATAGGTGTATTCTTTTTTTTTCTCTTTTTTTTTTTTTTTTTTTTTTTTTAATAAAGTGTAGCGAAAAAGACTCCATAAAACTAAAGTAATTGCAAATGATATCGTCATTCTTAATAACAGTTTGTTTGCCGAAGGGATTAAAAACTTTGGCACATCTTGTAACGAGTATTTATGTTTGTATAGGTTTTTTTGTTTTGTTTTTTGGTTGAGAATGCATAATTCAAACTAGTTGGATACACAACAAGAGAGGAGAAAGAAACCATAAATTATATTACAAGAGCATAGCAAGTAGAAATAATAAAACAAGGTGGAATTACATGGCAACTTTATATTGCCACAAGTAGATAATTTCCCTGTCAACAAGTGACAATAAAAAGTCTAGAAATACAGAAAATCTACACTCAAGGAAAGAGTAAAATTAGCATTTTCTTCGTCTCAAATCCACCCTCTTTGGTTTGTCAATCAAAAAGCCCTCCAACTTCCTGTTTCATTAGGCGCTTAACCTGAAGACAAGTAGGCGAATTACCGTTAATGCATTATTTCTAATATCGTTAAAAAGGAAAATCTAGTTAGCAAATAAAATCTAGCAATATAATAACATATAAGGAAAAGAGCAACAAAAAAAGAAGAATTAATACTTCCAAGAAGTAGGGAAAAAATAAAAAATAAAAGAATGAATAAAAAACTTGGAAAGAAAAGAGGTACCTGCTTCCCTGAAAGACCAATGTGTCTCAGATCATCAAGCTGCAAAAAAAAGCTTTCCAGTTACCACCACAATATTTTCTTGTGAATACATCTATTGTTAGTAAAGGAGAATACTTACATTCTTGAAAGGCTGTGGAGATTCTTCACGCATTTCAAGGATATATGTGGCTCTTTTCTCTCCGATCCCCTATATAATATAAACGTAAATTATGACAAGGAAGTAGGAACCTAAAAACCAAATTTTAATTTTGGAAGAAGGATGTTTCTTACCTTTAATCTTTTCAAGTCTTCCCTGTTAAAAGGAAAAAAAAAAAAAAAAACAAAAACAAAAACAAAAGGGAAAAAAGAAACAAGATATTAGCCTTGTTTGCGTAGGATATTATACAAAAGAACATTAATTTAATAACTAAACAAAACTATTTCTATTAGCTTCCCTATGAAACAATCTTTATTAGACAACTTACTTCTCCGCTGTATTTAGAAATCTAATATATTCATCGACAAGGGAGTTCTGCAACAACAAAATAACATTAAGGACAGATTCATGAGAAATTATTTAGAAGAAGAAAATTGTAAGGTCATTGGTGTACCTTCATCCCAGAATTGCGTGCACTAAATGTCCCCCGACTGTTGACATTTTTGACATTCAATCCATCGTCCACCATTAAGCTCTTTTCAGTAATTGGAGTTTTTGGTTCCAAAATATCAGTGGAGATTAAAGCATGAGATGAGTCATTCTTTTCTGCCGTCTTTACACAAAGCGGAGTAGCAGAACAAAGGGCCTTTAAGCTGTTTGATAGTTCTCGCAGTCTCGCACTTATTGGCGGTGAGTTATCATTGATGACCAGTGAACTATTGTTATCTTTTGCAATGTTTTGGCCTGTATAACAATCAAGATACCTAAGTCAAAAAAGTTCACATCAAACAATATCAACTGAGCTGTCATATGTCACATCAATATAACCAACCTTCTGGGACAAGAGACAATGACTTTTTGTCTATGTTGACATCAACACATGGAGTAACTTCCTCAGGTTGATCCTCATTATGCTCAGAATCCTAGGGGGAGAAAAAAGTCATTAGGTTATTTTATTCTTGGCACATCTCACATATCTTTATTGCTTTAGTTATGCAACTTAATTACCTTTGCCATTGTAGGAATAAGTTGTGCATTTTGAGGCTTATGAGTCATTTCATTGGTCTTTGAGCAAAAAACTTGTGCATTGCGAGACTCAGATGACAGATGATCCTGCATGGAAGAACCAATTCGCTTCTATCGAAAACACCCAAATATAAATTCTTATTTGCATTTGAGAAAACTAATTGCAGAAACAATGTTGCTTCTTGCTGCAACTATATATATCACCTTTTCCACTATAGTAGTGTGTTCTGTATGCTTAACAGCAACTGGTAATGCATTGTCCTACATCAAATGTCAATTGAGATAAACATCCCCTTTAAGTTAAGTTATCATAAAGCTAAGAAGTTTAGAAAATGCATCAAATTACCTCTCGTGAAGACACCGTGATATGAGTGACATTCTCGGTGGGCTTTCCCTGCAAAATAAATAAATAAAATAAATAAAAAAGAGAAAAGATAATAATGTTACTATAGTCAAGCTACAAATTATACGTAGCACAAAAGATATAAATTAAATCAAGGATAAACTCTTTTAGAACTCACCTCTTCCTTTACTAAAGGCCCAACAGTTGCCATGTTTTCAGACATTGAACTTGCCTGCATTAAGAATTTACAAAAATAAAAAAGGTGATTTTCTTAACTTCATTGTTTTTCTACCACTAATAAAGAAAAATACTTTTCTTTTTATATTTTTATGCAAACTAAAATAAGAAATCAAATACCTTGTTTGATGGAGTAAAATCACCTGCTCTGTCAAATAGTTTCCTTATAAAACGGAATAAAAAAAGTTTCAATTCGGATATCCATCTCATAAAGGGAAAATAAAGAATTAACCTATTCAAATGGCAATAGAAAGCAATTTCGTAAGTACCTTCCTTTCACTTTATAAGATGCACCAACATTGACTTTCTTTTCAGAAAGAGGCACACGGGAGCTAGCTTGTTTCTTTGCAGTAGCAGAAACAGTTCTAGGTATCTGAACTTTCTTTGACGAACTCAACATTGGTCTTGTCAAACTATGGATCTTCTTTGTTGAGTCGAAGTTAGACTGGTTGGTCTTTTGACAAGACCGAGATGCCATGTTTACCACGTTTATGGAATCTTGGCAAAACGTCGGGTTCTACAATGAATACAAATATTGTAAATTATACCAAACAAATATATGGCCGACAACGTATAAACTATAAGAATAAAACTTAAAAAAAAACAAAAAAGCCTCACCAAGCAAGAGACCACCAAAACTTTGCTGATCCCTCCTAGTGAATCTTGTAAAATGCGTGTCAGTTTGCTTTCTCTATACGGGACATGTCTTTCATTGGCACTCAAAGCATGAACAACATTTAACAAAGCATAGATGGACTTATTGACTTTACTTTGTTCAACAAAGTTAAGGTTTTCACTACTCTTTCTTCGAACATCTTCATAACCTGGTAAAATAAGTATCAATCAAGGTGTAAACTTTTCTTTTTATCAATAGCAAAATGGGCAAAAAAATTATCTAGAAATTGTTTTCAATTTGATGTAATTTAAGTATACAACCTGCTAAATCAACAAAATTCATCTTGCTTGTGGCAAGTGTATTTAACTTTTCACTGGGAGTTGATACATGAATTATCAATCCCTTGTGGCCCCTACGCGGAAGCTCAGTTGCTGCCTTCTGTGTTGGTTTACGCAACCCGAATTCAACATATAACTTTTGAAAATCTAAAATTGATTTCACAGGAACCTGAAAAGGAGCAAATAAAGCATTATAAATTGTAATAAAGTTTGATAACCAATTTTTTACAATCCAACAAACTAAAAGACCAAAAAACTTGCCCGAGAAAGTCCCTTAAGTTGAAGTTTTCCTTGTTTGTCTTCCAATACAAAAACTGCTTGCTTCTTTAAATCCAACAGGTCACAAACATGATCCTGATAAACCTCATAGAAAGAAATTGTGACTGACTTCTCATTTTCCTCAGCCAGTGAGAGAATTTCAGCCATTGCAAGTGCTGCCAATCCAGGCTTCTCACTTGAACCCTTCAAAGTTGAGTGGTTTTTTGTTAATTAAACCAAAGAAAACAATTCAATCTAGGAACTCCATAAGGTAAAAAGAAGAAGAAGAAGAAGAAGGTAGAACCCACCTGAATTAGGGAAGTCTTTCCACTGCCTCTTGCTCCATAGGCAATAACAGTGGCGTTAGAATCATTAAAAACCCCAGAAATTAGAGGTTTCACTTCTCTTGTAAAAATCAACTCGTTGTCCTCACTTTGATCATAGCAATAGTCCACTTGATAGGAATCTTTACGACTATATGGGACAAAAATGGCATTTCATTGGATGCAATAAAAAGTATTACTAGGAAAAAGAAGAGAGTCAAAATACTACAGTTTCTCTAATTTCATAGCTAAATTGAGGGCTAAAGTAAAACCCATCAAGTTTTAACACTCAAAATTCAATCATTTCTTTTCATTTCTGGGAAACCAAACAAACTAGAATTTTCTCGGTCTCAGGCATGTCTTTAACAAAAACCAAAGGCAAATTCAAGATCAAGAGTACCTTGCAGATTGGACTCCGAAAGAGACGGTGACAGGCTCGGAAGCCTCTCCGCCGGGCTTGTTCACGGAGATCCAAGAAGACCCACTTGGGAATTCAGCTTCCTGATTGGTAAAGCCCCTAATTTTGGCTATCACGCGAACCTTTCGCGAGCCCATCGGGGCGTTGTTGGAAGAACAGAGAGCCATGGGAGATCAATCAAAGAACTCGGAGGATCTTGGAATGGAAGATGGAAAGTTTCGATTCGAAATGAAATATGTAGAAAGATTTTTGTCGGGAGTTTTGTTCTGCTTACAGAGGAAGATTGGGAATTCTGGTATTATTTTGGGGGCTGGCAGGTAGCCGTTATGGCTCCGAGGGGCTTTTCAAATTCTGCTGTTCTGGCGCTTCTCTGACGCTCCATGAACTTTTAAAAGAGGGGGAAAAAAAAACATTTATGTGTAAATGGGAAAAATAGAATTTACCTAAAAGAAAATTGGAAAAAGTATTTTCTCGAGTGAAAATTAGGAAAAAGTTCAAGGCTGGGCTTTACTTGTTGAAATTGCCGAAAAGGAATAATTGGGAAAAAGTTTTTAAGGATGGGTTTTATTTGTTTTTGGGAGTTTTTCTTTGTCACAAAAGCTTTCCAAATTTTACTATTCTATTCTTTCTTTTTTTTTTGTAGGATTTTACTATTCTATTCAGTATTATGAATGTTTTGAGATGGTGAAATCAATAATTAAGTGGGAAATATTTGAGGATGGATTGGAGTGTGTGATTAACAAACATGGTAAGAGAAAAAGGGTACAATGAACTTGCATGTAATTGAATTCCTTTATTGAATCATGCATTTAATAACGTAGAACTTCGTGCGTGTGTGTGCCCGGTTTTTTTTTTATTAATTTAAAAACCTTAATCGAGATTTTTTTATGTAAAAATCAAGTTCTTTTTTAAAATAAAGAAAAAGTAGACTCTCTCAATTCTGAGGGTTTTATTTTTTTGAACAAATAACTCAACGGTTGTCGTTTACAAAAGACGACAACGTATTTTTAACAGTAACGACGTGTAAGATTGATATACAACTTTCAAAGTAAACGACATGTCTTTTGCTCCCTCCACGACAACAAGCGCCTGTATTAAGTCATACGGAACCGCGCAGTTTTAAGAAAACAACATCTAGCTTCTATCAAACACTAAACTTACATTGTAGTATATATGATAGCTTTAAATAAAACAATTTTTTTTTTACGACAATTAACATGTTTAGCAATCAAACGACAAAACTTTACTGCAAAGACGACAATAAACTTGTCTTATTGCCGGTGAAACAACAGATTTTACTAAAATTACAAACGAAGATGTCCCCCTCCTCAAAGGACAAATGATACATAATTACAACTAACCAATAACAAACTTAGATTATATATTTATAAATATTAAATTAAAAAACAAATTAAGTTATACGACAATAATTTGTTTAGCAATCACACGACACCAAATTTTACTAAATAAAGCTATAAACGATAACAAACTTCTTGTCGTTTTGGCGGTTAAACAACAACGAACTTTTACCACCAAATCGTAAACCAAGATGTTTTCCGATCAAAGGAAAACGCATTAAAACGACGTATTTTCACAGCCTACAATTATCAAACGACTCGTTATTAACACATCTTTTCAGAGGAAAAGTAAACGACAAGACCCTGCAGAGCACACTCTTCGCAATTTGCATTTTCTCAGCCGCCAAATGGACTAGCAATGAAACAGAAAGAACTTTTCAATTGTCTTTTGTGAAGCTCAATACTGAATCTGATTATTGGGTTGGAAACGATGGACGGCAACGCAGAGACTGCCATAAGCACAAAGAAGACGATATCGGCTTGCGACGTTGAAGCCCTCAAGAAATGCTTGGAAGAGAACAAAGGAGACTACTTCAAGTGCCAGTCCCAGATTGAGGCGTTCAAATCTTCTTGTTCTATAAGGAAACGCACCCAATCCCTAGAATCAGCCCCAAATCCCAGTAATAAACTTGCCTCATACTGATCCCTTGTCAAAGCTTTTGGAGCAGATTTTGATTTTGGTATCTGGGGTTTTATTGCCCATGTCCTCCAATAAATTTTTGAACTTTAACCAATTGGGTTTCATTGCATTAGATTAAATTGAATTTCTACAGTTTTTTTTTCTTTTTTTATTGAGCATGGAATGTTTGTGATGTTTTAAAGAGGAAGTTTCTTGATGGTGAATAATGGTATGGCCACTATGTTTTCTGTTGATTAGTATGTACCTTTGAACAACATCCGTAGAAATGCAAAAGTGAAAAAGAAGAACCAATTCCAAAAGTGACAAATATTATTGCAGAGAAGAAAATAACAAGAAAGGTATATAATGGAATATCTATCTTCTGCTTTTAAGTGTTTCACTAAAGCAACAGGTATATAGCGCTCATGAAAGAGAATTAGCTGCTAACTCAGTTACTGTAAAACTTAAAACCAACAAGGAAAAAAAAATGAAGCAAAAGTTTGGTTTGGAGTTTTGACCATCAGCATACACTACAACTCTTCCTACATGTCCCATAGTAATCAGGAGAACCAACCATGAAAACCGGGTTCTTTTCACACTCTCCCGTGGCAGCCCACCTGGGGCAATTTTCATCTTGATCAGAGCATTTGCCGTCATTCGATTTGGATGAGGAATCTTCTCCATCAATGGCTTTTGCGTGAAAGAGTTTGGTGGCACACCACATTTGCCCCTCCAACACCGGGCACCTAGCATGTGAGCTGCTAGTGTCGAGGCTTGTGTCAGGACGTGTGTTGAAGAACAGAATTGCGTTGCCTTTAGTTGGTCTTAGGATGTTGGTGCTCTCTGTACAATCTGACCAAATCTTGCCCTCCACCTGAAACGTTTTAAAACTTATACCGTGATTCAGAAATAATGTGACTCGACAGTGAGAATAACACGACTTGAACACATAGAGGGTTAGTAACATCAATAACAGTAATGTTTGTCATTGTTGCCAAAATATCAATGATATTTTTAAAATTATTTTTATTAACATAGTCACTAAGCTTCATAGTTTTCAAGTTGTGAACTTCTTTCCAATCGCTATGAATAGAATTTTTTTCATGCTTTAAGATAGTTTTCCTCTCACCTCTGACTTTGGGAACAGAATCTGACCACCATGGGTGACATTCGAGAGATACAAGACAACTGTTGCGATCAAAGGCTTACTTTGTTGCAGTAAGGAACTGTTACCAAAGTAATTTAAGTCCTTTTTGGAATCCTCATTCTCATACTGCAAAACCCGCATAGCCCGTCCGTTCTCTAAAGGAAATATGAAAGCAAAGCAAGAGTACAAAATACCAAAACAGAAAAGTGAATAAAAAACAAACAGCCAGCTTAAAACTAGGAAATGAAAGAGAGAGATCATTAGTACTAGCTTTGAGAGAAAGTACTTTTAGGAAGGAAAGTCCAAGCTGAAATTCTTTCCTCAATCCTTGAAACTACCTCATCCTGGAAAAATGAAAGCTCTAGCTGTTAAAAGTAAAAACTTACGAGAGACTTGACAATCACAAAGGTCTAGCTGCAGCATCAGTATGTTAGCAAGAACCACCTGATGAGGGAAGACTAAATATTGATCTTAAAATCATCACATACTTTTCAAGTTTAACAACACTATGGTGGTCCTTATCGGTAGTAAATGTTTTTAAATGTTAGCTCCAATCAAAATCACATCAAAATAAAAAAGTACATGAAAACCGACCACTCGAAACAGTGCTTGGTAAGTGTTTTCCCCATATTCCACCAAACAATTTTCGTAAAATTATATACACCAAGGAATACCTAAACGTGCATAAGACTATTATACGTTCTTGACAGCCTACCATCCAGTGCGAACTTTATAATGAACTTAACGAGTTAGTAAAGCACGAGAACTATTAGAATTGAAACACTTTAGAAGAAGAAAAAAATGAAAACTTACAACTATGTCTTCGGGAGTTTCTGAGCCCTTTAGCCGCCCTTTTGTGACGGTGTCCCCTGAGCCATTATCATCGCTTGAAGATTTTTCATTTCTTTCATGTACCTACGCCAAAAAAAGTGTGTCAAAGAACAGTCCAAAACATAAACAATTGAGATTTGAAAGCAAGCAATGCAAGGCAGCCTGGGAGGCTATCATTACCAAAGAAATCAGGTAGTCGCACTCCTCATCTGACAGGAAATCTTGATACAAGAAAACCCTATTTCACCAAGAACAAATTCAGAATTTTTGAGACCATACTTTTGCATCTCAAGAAAAGACTGATTCAAAAACTCATACGATCTATATATACAAAAAGCTTTGGACACTTAAAATGAGAACCCTTTTTGCATATGAAATGTGAACCAATTACAACTAACAAGCATCAAATAAGAAGCTAATATATGTACCTGACCTTGGTCGCCAAGAGAGCTGGACAACCCGTGATGGGTCAATTACGTTGGAATGAATCGAAAGCCTCGGTCTTGTGTTAATTTTCTGGTTATCTTTTTTGCTTTTCAATTCCTTTCGGCTACTAAAAATGTCAATAGCGAAGAAGTTACAAACAAATAAAGCAAGAATTGAAGGGGGAAAAAAATCTGTGAAAGGCATTTACTTGCAAATTTACCAACTTGGGTTAATCAATGATGTAACTCAAGAAGGAAATATCATGTAGGAAAATCAAAAATACATTCAACACGAAGAAATTGACAGCATTGTAAAAGAACCCAGATCATGAAAAAGCCATTTATTTCGAAGCTTACTAATAACTAGCAGTGAAATTTACGAAAGATTCATTAATACCCATGAATTAAACAAACATAAGAACAAAACAGAACATAGTAAAAAGGATTTCATTCGAACTAGAGCCAAAAGTTGCAAACTTTACATTAAATCTACAATACCCATCAAGGTTAATTTAGGAAGAAAGGAGAAATGAGAGAATTGAGAAGGGTTTCTTACGTTTCGGAAGAACAACTGAGGAAAGAAGAAGAAGAAGAAAAAACCGCCAAAAGAAGAAAGAAAGAGCGAAGGGAAGCCATTGGTGATTGATTGAGACCGACACGCCAATTTTCTCAAAAACAAATGAAGAAGTCGAGCGCAAAACTTGCTGCCAAGTAATTGGCTCTTTTATATTTATCTTTAAGCTTTAATTTTTTGGCCAAGTGCTCTTTCGCGTGCATCTTGTAGGTAAGTATGGAGTTGTTCCCAAGCTTAGAATAATTCCAAGAGATTAAACTCTTTTTATTTTTATTTTTAAATTTCATTTTTTAGCCTAGTGCTTTTTCTCGTGCATCTTGCGAGTATGGAGTTGTTCCCAAGCTTGGTATATTATTTTATTATTATTTTTTTGGTTGTGTTATTCTGATAGGAATTTTTTTCTCTCACAATTCTTATCGTCACATATGACAAATATGGTATTTTCTTAAATCATGCTATTTTTTCGTGAGATTATTATATTAGAATATTTAACATTTCACAAAATTTGATCAAAATTAAAATGGCTCGAAATTGTACAATACTAGTAGCAGATATTTTTGAAGAAATGTCCATCAAATGTCTGTAAGGACTTTTTTCTTTAGAAAAAAAGAAAGAAAAAAATTTGAAAGGAGTTTTAGCTCCTAAAAATCAGTGGCTAATTTGCAATTACAACCAGATTTCCATTTATGATGCATTAAAGTTGTAGCTTCGTTCATGCATGGGATGCTAATAAGTAAAATCTTTTATAAATCTATGGCTTAAATTAGGGCTGGCAATTCGTACACGGCACGATGACACGATACGAAAACGACACGAGATAAACGGGTTTGGACCGTACGTTTATTAATTGTGCTATAAATAGGTTAGCACGGATAACACGAAAATAAACGGGTTGGATTCGTGCTAACACGCTAAACACGTCTTAACACGTTTAATTAAACAGGCCGTAAATGTGTTGATATGACACGACAAGTCCGTTTATAACACATTTAAACTTAAAAATAAAAATATTTGAAATATTTATAATAGGTTAGTATTAATTAGATATTGTGTTTTTGTTAATTTTCTTTATTGGCTTTTTTTAAAAAAAAATTAAAATTTTTTTAAATTTTTTTTAAAATTTTTTTAAAATTTTTCTTAATTTTTAGTTAATTGAGTTATAAACATATCATATGCGTGTTGTTATTGTGTCAACTCATTACAGCACGTTTAATAATCGTGTTAATCGTGTCGTGCCGTGTTACGCGTGCTATAGGCGTGTCGTGTTCGTGTTTGCATTTCTGGCACGTTTATTAATCGTGTCATGTTCGTGTTCGGGCTAAACATGCCGTGCTGTAAACGTGCCAACACGAACACAGCACGAACACGATTATTGCCACCCCTAGCTTAAATACATGCAGAGAACAAATCTGTCATTACAATAGCACAAGCTCAACTCATGATGAAAAGGTACAAAACTAATAAATGAATCTGATCCTCTGAAGACTTATTTTCTTTCAATCACGTATAGCCTCAAATTACAAAACACAAACAATCAATCATCCCTGCTATGTGACTTCTTAAACACAAGGTGACCAGACTCATCCTTGTCAAAGAGACGGTCAATCAGCTCGTCCCATGTTTCTTGGCCCGTGGTTTTCCTGGATGATCCGAAAGAAGATTCCCCACTTGATTCAGGCGAGTTGTCCCAATGCTCATCCTCAAAGGTTCCGTATTGGGAAGGCGCATGAGCATGAGGCACGGCCAGTGCAACTGCTCTCTGAAGTGCAGCCCTGTACTCCTCGCTTTTCTCTTTGGCTAATGTCTCTTGCCGTTCCATCCTCTGCTTTGCTGGAATCTTCATGATATGATCTTTCTCCAACATTATCTGGAGCAAGGGAGAAGGGATGCAAAATTGAGATTTAAGGGAAGAAAATGGTCTGTTAAAGAATTGCCTTGTCATAAGTTTAGTAAACCCCTTATTTTTTTTCCTTTTTCTTTTCCTATTTCAAAGAATCTATGCTTTTTCTTATACGTGGCAAATGACTTAGGACGGTAGGAAAGAAGGGAGGTAGTGAGAGCAAGAGAGGGAAATGGAAGAGAAATTAGAAAAAGAAGAGAATTCGGAATTTAGAAAGAGAATGAAAGAAATGTTTAGAATTTTCTAGGGTGTTTGGCAAGTATGGTTAAAACTAACTTTTTGGTTCAAAATACTGTAGCATGTGAGAGCTTTACACTGTAACAACTTTTTGCCTTTTAATATAGCATGTGAGAGTTTTACACTATTCTCAAAACAAAAAATTGATTCTAACCAACTTTGCCAAACACTATCAAATTTGCCACTTCATAGGAAAAAAAAATAATATTAACTATCACATAAAGGAAGTGAACTAACAAACAACAAAAACTACCCAATTATCAGTAAGGGGAAGCTCACTCAAATAGTTTTGATAAACTTATTAAAATTCTAATGAAATATTAGGAAATTAAACTTAGACTACTTTCTTTTGTTATTATATTAATCTATCCCACGAGCTATTCTTGTTCCTCATACATAGCAAATATAGAAGATATAACGTGAGAAAATAAGAGAGATTAAGAAGTCTAAAGCATGACTAAGAGACATAATACAAGACTTACATCTAGGGCTCTCTGGGCTTCTCTTAAAATCCAAATGATGGCATGATCAGATGTGGCATTACAAGATAGTACTATGTGTTCAAACCTCCCATCAACTGGCACTGCTGTCCTTACAACTGGGGGAAACCTTCCCATCCTGTACAAATTCCATAGACGGCAATGCCATCCCCGTGTTCAGAAAATTTCCACGCCATGTAATAGGACAGAAAACTCAAGACTTGTGCGTCTTTGGTTCTCAACATCTAATTGGTTCCAGATCAGGAAACATTTTAACATAAAATCTATTCGACTTTAGAAACAGCAAAGTAATGCATGTTGAACAACATTATCAGATGCAACTTAAAGGAAGAACTCGCATGCCTATCTTTTAAAGATATGACAATCAAGTGCGCATTATTCTTGAACTTTAATGTGCATACAACATTTGGACCTATGATATTGAAATATTCCAAAAATCTTTACGCTCATGCTAAAATAACATCCTACAGAAAGTAAAAACACCCAATATTATGTGGTGGTGGAGAAGAAGGAGAAAGACGGAACTAGTTTGGATTTTTGCTTAAAAGATTCAAAGATTGAAGATTGATCCTAAAAACTGCACCTATCCAAAAATTGTGCGTCATGTTCCATTTACAAACCTATGGGTTAGTCAAGATTTCTAAGCCAGGCATGAATAATACATATGTTCAGAACCATCATTAATTGCTAATACGATTTATTATACACACAACATGTACGTACTTGAAAGGTTTTCTCTCAACAATGTGATAGAGACGGCCAGGTGCATACAGCCTCCTTGGATCTTTGATCATCTTCTCTTCTGGTATGCACGTGTCCCTCATGCATCTTAGACAAAGCAGGCACGGCAAACTGTTCAATGAAGAGAACTGAGCTTTATAAAGATGTTGAAATTGAAATCAGCAATTGCAAAAGTGTGGACTATTAGAACATTGAACAACTTGGAATACAGCCAATGTATTCCTTACTTTAGATATTAATGTGAATAAAGTTAACAGCTTGTCGTAATAAATAGAGCTATAGCCGAAAAGGATGAGCAGGGACAACAATACCAGAAAAGTGACTTGAATATGTCTTCCAAAGGTGTGGCTGTGCGGGGTAAGAAGTCATCCTGATTCAGTGTAAAAATCACAATCAACTCTAAAGAAAATACTTGCAGCTAATATCGAGATATATGTTTAAATGTCCAATAGTAATTGTCACACAAGAAGTATTGTAAACAGGTAGGAAGCTTCTTTTATAAAGATCACTAAGAGACTATGTTGTTGTCGTATTGCAACTATTCTGAAGATTTTTGCTTTAGAAATGAAAAATTGAAGAAATACTTCACACAACAATGAACAAAAAGTTCTCAACGCTCCCCTCTATAATCTCCAATCGAAATAAAGCTCCAATTTCCAACATCAAACAAGCACAAAGCGCTTGTTTGTTTCACAGATTTGAATCACAATTCTCAATTTAAAATCTAATCCAGATTTCCTTTTTTTTAAGATCTGAACCACATTCATTTATTTTTCTCTCTCAAACACAAACCTAAAGATTAAATTTCCCAGCTTGCATTGGGAATTGTGATTCAAACCCATGAAACAAAGAGGTCCAAAGAATGTCAAAGTCATGAAAGGACACATATTGAGTTAGAATTCTGCCCATCGAAACAACAAATACCAAAAAAACAACTGATCAAGAACTTGCCTGAAGCACAACGGAATTGATGACGTCTGCATATCTAACAGCTAAATTCAAGGACATACACCTGGCAGGTGCAATGGCATAGCACCTGATTCTTCTCCGGTCAATGTCCCCCAATTCATCCCGGTTTTGCACTGCTAACATTGTCAACAATGCTGCTACGCCTGACCCCAATGAATGCCCAGCAAAAGTCAAAGTATAATGCGGATACTTCGACACTAAATCCTTCAAAACAACGCGTTCTGTGTGTAAGACCCATCCTGCGGCCTTTAATAGCCCGTTGTGAACATACCCACCATCAAACTTCCTCTTTCCCAGCTTATTATCAAGTAAGACTGCGTAGTCACTTTCCTTTGCCAAATTAAGTCCCCTAAAGGCAAGAACTATATCAATATGATCATGATCCAGGTACAGTATGTAAGGAGGAGCTTGCCCTTGTGTGTCTTCATAGCTCTTTCTAAGGACCAACCAATCTGGATTGATTCCGTAACCTTCCGGGGGTTCCCAAAGAGGCTGCCTAATATCCTCTTCGTAGACGGCAAGGATATAGCGGCAAAGGCGAGGGACGGGTTCGAATTCTTCTTCAGTGGCAAGGCCCCAAGTCTCACTGTCATGGCCCGCTGTGTGGAGACACCGTTTCCAAGCCCAGCGGGCGCATGCCAAACAATAAACACACTCTAGGAGAGGGAAGCCGCATAGAATTGACATTGGATCCCTATAGTTTAAGCATACTAAGATGGACCAAACACATGGGTTTTTGCAGAAAATGGCTGGCTAATATCCTAACTGTTAACCATATATGAAACCTTTATGATCTAAAAGTTCAACTGAGAACCTTGGAATACATGTACGGACAACCAACGTGGGGTTGCAAGGAACTTTTCTACTAAAAATGAAAGGAAAAGAAAACTCGAGAAGAAACTAAATTATGGAAAGTTTGAGCCTTCGAGATGTAAAGATGGCAAACATGAACTATAAATCAATAATTAAGGCAACAAATTGTAGATGGTCAAAGAGAAAAACAAGGCATAAACTAATAAAAGATAAGGTACAAAAATTGAAGATATGTTACAGAAACAAGAACAAATCACGAAAAAAAAATAATTAAATGGGTCTCTACCTAGCTATTGAATATCACAATTTCTACACCTAATAAGACAGGAAAGAGCAAAAGAAAAAAAAAAGAACAGAAACCCAAGGTACCGGGAAGTGTTCCTCCCAGGAGAGTGGTTTGGACTTCTATCGTTGGAAGCCAAAGAAGAGGAGAAGGCGGTTCTTTGATTTCCAAAAGACAGGTTTGTGCTGAGTTGTAGTGTTGTGAAGGATTGGTAGGAAATTAATTATTTACAGAAGGGACATAGAAAGAGAAAGAAATAGCATATACCATCTATAAAATATAAAGGATTTTACACCTGCAAGTCAAAGACCAATTGGGAAGCTTCCATCTAGTTGACATGACAGAGAGAGAAAGAGAAAGAAAACAAACTACCCATGGCTTGGATTGACAGTAGCAGAATTGTAATTTTCCGTAGTGATTTTTCCTGTATTTTCACTTCTGTGCCCTGTATAGGACTCTTCATTCATTTTTTCCCTGTTCCTGTGTTAGAAAATAATTTTCATGCGAGCCTACGTATATAATTAAATATATTATTTAATTATATTTTAAGATAAAGTTTAAATCAAAGTGATATAATTAAGATAAAGTTAAAAGATTTTTTTTAGGTATTAATATAATGTATGGGTTATTATTATTATTATTATTATTATTATATATGTGGATATAAATTTGTAATTTTTAGATTTTATGATAAGCAAAACTAAAAATACATTAAAATAACTAAATAAAGTTATTTATTTTGATTATGATCCTCAATTTTTATATGTATTATTTTTATTCAAAAAGTTTAAAGAAATCTCAACTTCTCTGAAATCCCATCTTCAAAAAAGTTTAAAGGAATACGTATTGGATTGGAAGACAGTAACCTTCAACGATCCAAAATCATGAATCAAGGTACGCTTTTACAATTTAAAATAATTTCTCTTAATAATTTGACATGAACGATATTGATAGATTATGATTAAATTTGTTCTAACACTCTAATAATGCCCACATGACCACCCAGGTTATCTGGTTTTTGCCTTGGGTAAACTAAAGAAAGTTGAGGACTCGAAGAACAAAAAATGGTATGCATCAAAAACAATATATGTCCCTCAGCCACCATATTTGTTAAAAAAATAATTTTGATAAAATTTGACAGTTTTAAACGTACACCACCACCGTCATAGAGATTTTTATTAAAAAAAAAAAAAGTCTTTGTAAAAAAATATTTTTTTCTCTCTTTTTATTTTTCCTTAATTCGGTTAGATAATTTTAATAAAATTTCATATGATATTATTCATAAAATTTAAGAATCTTTTAATTTAATTATAAGGTTGAGATCAATGGGTTTTAAGATAGATGTGCCTATGGTAAGCTATGTATAGGTATGTTAAAAGATTATAAAAAAAAAAAAAAGAACTCAATTGACTTATTACTACAATTATAAGTGTTTTGTTTTTCATAAAAAGGCCTTGGCGACAAATATAATACTTATCTCTTAGACGATGACACATTATTAATGCTTTAATTATATTCGCCTTCGGAAAAAAGTGAAAAAAAAAAAAATGTTGCTAGTATGTTCTAGTTTATAATAAAATATGTCGAAAATTCAAAAAGGATGATAATGGGCCGGGTTGCCTGTCACCCATGATGACACCACACCAAAATAAAAAGAAAATAACTAAAAGCCGGTTTGATTCGTGGTTTTAACCACAACTTAAATCATTTTGCTATAGTATTTTCTTTTATAAAATTTTAAATTTTCATTCAAATTCTCTATTCAAATCTATGAACCAAACGGACTCTAAGACAGTTTCAATTTTCAAGATAAACAAATAACACTTTTAAAAATATTTAAGTATATAGTATTTTTTTAAATTGCATACTTTTTTTAAACATTTAAATTTTTAATTTTACCTTTTTCTTTTTCCTATTTTTTCTTATCTTTCTTTTCATTTTTTTTATTTTGTTTTGTCTTTTTCTTTATGTCATTTTATACCAAAATAAACTTCATCTTAATGTAAGTGTGCTATTTATTAAACATTATTATATTTTTGTCTATTTGTTTTTATTCCCAATAAATGATGGTCTAATGTCTTCCTTCTCCCAAAATAAAAATCATTGTCATTTTAATGAAGTTAAAACCTAATTACTTATAAAATTATGCGTTACGATATAGTATATAGTATATTTTTTAGACTAAGACTTACTTTTTTGTTCATGGTAGAGTTTTAACCTTATTGTGTTAAACATAATTACTCTTTTCAAGAGGTAGGAAAAGAGATTACTGTTAGGCCATATAAAAATATCAACCACAACAATAATAACAATAGGCTATTCAAAAAAATAAAAAAACCAAGAACCAATCAAAACTGTCCGCCAAACCTATTGAAAAAAATGAAAAAAATTGATTTCGATATTAAAGCCAATCGCCTACAAAGTGACCGGTTCAGTTTTCAAAATATTTTTTTGTCGGTTTGGAAACAAAACCGGCTGATCAATTTTTTATTTTAAAAAATATAAATATAATTTCAATAAATATATCATATATTAAACATTATATCATGTTGAATTTTAAAACTTTAGATTCTGACCAATTTTTTATTTTAAAGAATATAAATATAATTACAATAGTATATCATTTATTAAAAGTCATATCATGTTAAATTTTAAAACTTTAGATTTTATTGTTAAATGATAAAATTTCTTGCTAATGTACTTAGTTTTTATTGTTTACCTTATTATTATTGTTCTCAAATTTTTGGGTTTTTAAATTATCTAATACATTAATTGTTGGGAAAAAAAAAACAATTGGAACTAAGTAGGTTATTGATGGATTATTTTTTGTAATCTAGCCAGTTACTATTGTCTAAAACCGACTACCACAAAACTAATCATCATCGGTCAAAAACTGACTTACTCGTCTTACAATCTGTAAATACTCGATTTACATTTCTAAAAAACAACCATCATCGGTTAGAAAACATACTAACTAAAAATTGACAAAAAATTGATTAATGAACACCCCTAATCCTAAATAACAAGACACAAGCACATTGTATCTATGACTCGACTCTTTAAATACAAGAAGCCAACATAACAATCCTTATTCTCGTGTTTAAAATTGGTTAGTACTTACATGTCGACATTTTATAGATTTGCAATGCCTAAAAATAAACATACACATATAAATTTAAAAATCATGCACCTACATATAGTTCATTTTATTTTGAATAATTTTTCATTCTTATTGATGTATGTTATGATAAAATCTAATGGTTAATGCCTCAGGAAAATGATACGAGAGCTTGATGGGATTGCTATGTCAGGAACTATCAGGGGAAAAGGACAACCTCGTGCCCATCCCGTTTGGTTCGTTAATTTGAAACATGGAGGTTTGATTTTTTATTTTTTTTTATTTTTTGTTGAAGTGTAAGGTTTGAAAAATAGGTTTAAACTGATGAAAAGCAAAGGGCATTTCCAAATGTGGGTTGCCTTTTGAGCTGTCAAATTATGATTTGAAAATATGACTTAATTTTTGGTTAGTATATGTTGGTTTAGGGGAGGATTTTAGTTCAAACCACATCAACCATCCAACCAAACATAAATATATTAATTTTTAAACTTGCACTTGCACAATAAGAAAGCTTATTGTATGGCACAACATAAAATGACACACGCAATAAATATAAATAGGATGTACGGAAACACAATTGAAATTTCTAAATACAATTCATTATTTTAGTGACGGGGTTAATGAGCAATCAGATTATAAAAGTGACCCAAATTGTACATACATGATTGACGAAATAATTAATCTTTTTCTGCATAGGTTAGTTACTTAGAAAGAAGAAATTACACAATAGCTTTTAGCAATAATGTGTGCCGGTGCCTAATAACAATTACTAGGTTGGACTTTTGATCAAGTGCACTTATCTACTTCTTAATTTTTCATTTTTCTTATTTTGTTTGATCAGGCTACTTTTAAATAAAAAAATTGATAAGATGGTTGTGCCGCCAAAAAACATTACAAGATCTACATGTTTTATCTAATTTTCAGTAGGAAATTAGAAAAGTTTACTAATTACGTTGAGATATAGAAAAATTTAGACTATTTTATAGATAGAAAAAAATTAAATAATTAACATGTAAGATTGTAGTCTAAAACACAACAATCACTATCTAATTTTGATATTTTTATGTTACTTGAAAAAATGCTCTATTTTAACTTCTCGATCATTCTTATAAATACGTCACGTAGTATAATTTAGTAAAAATTATACTATATAGAAAAATTACTATGGTGGAATCAAAATTTAACAAAAATTTTAACATAGAAACATATATAATTATTATCATAACTATGCCATATTTTTTGCTATATAATTATATGAAAACTATTTTAATGATATCAAATTTTCGCTAGTTTTAAAATTTTTTTAAAAAGTTTGCTATATATTTCAAATTCCTACCTAATTTTTGGACAAAATTACAATATATGACCAAAGTATTATTGTGAAAATAAAATTCGACATAATATTTAAAATATCTTAAAGATATCTTAGTTATACAATAATTATTTTGATGATATTATTTTCATATATACGTAAAATATTTATAAACTTAAGTCATTTTAATTCAAAAACATGATTAGGCCATTCGTAGCCTCGTTATCAACTTTGGGCCAACGTAGCAGTCTTGCAAGAGGCCCACGTCCCCTTTTCTCCATTCCAAGACTCTAGCATTAAATCAGATGCAGAGCTGAAAGCCCGTTTTCTTCACCAAACCGCCTCCGTTGTCGTCGAAGCTCTGAGGTAAAACCCTAGCTCCTTTTTTCTGCTAAGTTTTCCGATTTATTCTTATGTTTTGAAATGAATTTATTCTCCTTTCGGTTTTCAAGACCAAAAGGAAAAAGTAAAGAAGAACCAGAAAATTCTAAATGCACATATACATATACATATACATACATACATATGTATATATAAGTAGTCTTATACTCGTTAGTCGTTAATGAATACATGATTTACAGAATATTCTCTTACGTTTCGTATAATTGTTGTGAAGCAGTTGCGTCAATTTATCAGCTTCTATGTTGTGCGATTCTCTCTGCAATTTTTATATTTTTGGCTTTCTTCGTTCTATTGGCGGTTAAAGCCATGATTTTTCTTGTCGCATTGACGAACAATATATATTTAATCTTTCACTTTGCTTTTTGGCATTGTCCAGAGATTAGATTCTGTAATTTCTTGGGCATATCTGTGCAATTTCAAGCCTTTCACTTGATATGCTTTGAGTCAATGTTTTGGATTGATTTTGGTTCCATTTTTTTTTTTTTTTTTTGGGTCGGTGGATCAAATCTGAATGGGTTTATTAACCAGGAAATGGCACCAAAACAGTCAAATACTGGCCTCTTTGTGGGATTAAACAAAGGCCATGTGGTAACCAAGAAGGAATTGGCTCCACGCCCCTCTGATCGCAAAGGAGTAAGTTTGTTCTACTCAGTCCCCGATTTATCGAGTTCAAAATTCTTCCATTATTTTCACTATTTTATGTTCCTTTACATTTTGCATCTTAGTTTGGTAACTTGGACGTCTTTTGCTTATTAGAGCAGAGAAAATGTGCTTCTTTTTGTCATGTTTGAAGTTTGAACTAGTATAATTGCACTAAGAACCTTATTATGTTTCAGAAAACGAGTAAGAGGGTCCATTTCGTAAGAAGCTTGATCCGGGAAGTCGCTGGGTTTGCACCCTATGAGAAGAGAATTACTGAGCTTTTGAAGGTAGGGAAGGACAAGCGTGCACTGAAAGTGGCTAAAAGAAAGCTTGTTACACACAAGAGGGCGAAGAAGAAGCGTGAGGAGATGTCCAACGTTCTCCGCAAGATGAGGTAATTCTAGAGACTTCCCGTTTCTCGTACTAATGGCTTCTTGATAGAGATAGTTTTTGGTGTTCACGCTTACAATAATCTTATTTCTCGTATGAATTTTACTTGCAGAGCTGGTGGAGGTGGAGAGAAGAAGAAATGAGACGTCTATTTTTTTTTTTTTTTCAAGTTGTAGATTTCTGCTTAGAAGCGAGCTTGTTAGATGTGTTCTCTAATCTATGCAATGTTTTAATTGGGAGCTCAAAATTTTGTTTTGTTAAGTTGAAAGCAATGGACATTCAATCCCTTTAGATATTTGATATTTTGTAGCCGTGTATTGATTAAGCAACATTGCTGTTTTGGTACTGAAACAAGTGATTATTACTGTTTTACCGTTGAAGCTGCTGACTGCTCCTATTTTGGCAAACTTTGCCGCATTTTTAAGCGAATAAAATTTATTTTTTCTTTGTTGGGGTTTGTTTTACTGTTTACGATTTCTCACTTTATCATCGAAAAACCTATGACCAATTTGCATTATTAGTTGCTCTATCAAAATCAGTTCTTGGGTACCGGTCCAAATACATCTCCGTATTATGCTCTGGTGGATTTGGGAATTACGTTCCAAATACATGGCAAAAAAAGTATGGAGACAAGAAGCAGAAAACCCACATCATTTTGGACTTATTATTATTAGTAACCGTTGATCACCTCAAAAATTATTGGAAGGAAGACTGGCCGCCTAGACATGGGAAAGACTAATCATGTCTTAACGAACTTTTGGGTGAGTTTCTCGACTCCTTCCCTACAATCTCCTGCAACTCGCATTGCGCCTTCCTTGATGGCCAAGCTAACCTCAGAGGTGCTCTGCCGCAACTTTTGTGTTGATTCACTGGCTTTTGAAACGGCAATTTCTCTTAGATCTGCAGCCTTTTTCCCAGCGCTGGATGCCCATTCCTTCAAACTTGATATCAGCAGGGCTATCTTTTGAATGATTCTATTAAGGGTGTCTCTGGA
>CAMOHE010047591.1:0-81052 GCA_946598075.1 Artocarpus hirsutus
TCCAAATCGGATTTGGTGGATCCAATAAAAGACGTTGACTTGAGACTAGGATAAATACATACATGTTAGCCACATATATAAGTTTTGTGATTTTTTTTAATAGTAATTATTGATTCATTTGGTTCACAAATTTAAAAAAAAAAAAAAAAACTTAAACAAAAATTTAATTTTTTATAAAAAAATACTATAACAAAATAATAAATTTATAAACCAAACAGACAATATATCTCCTCATACGTGCTAATAAAAATAAAAATGAAAAAAAAGAAAAAAAAAAAGAAAAAAAAAGAGCACTATTCCGAATCGTTAAAGTCCAAAAAAACTACTCCTTTACAGCTAAAAGGTCAGACCAACTACTCATATAACTCTGATGCGAATATCTTCCGTTCATTCACATTGCTCCCATAAGAATACTTGGCACGTGCTAGCAGCATTTTTTTTTTTCACTTTTTATATATATATATATTTTTATAACATATAGAATCTATTTACATAATAAATTATTATTTGAAAAAAAATGAGATATATAATAGATACCCTTATTAGACACCAAGTGTTAAAAAAAAATTGAAAAAGAATCTGTTAAGACTCCTCTAAATCTTTTGTGGTACCACCTCTTAAAAACTTGATAGGTACAATGAGTTTTTTACCGTTAAATTTAATCATAATTACATCAAAATAAAATTATATATATATATATATATTTGAGAACATATAGGTTTTAATACATATCAATGGACCAAAAGACACAAACGCACCGAAAATTTACTTTTCAATCCCTATCATATAAATATCCCATGAAATACAAGTGTCTAAACCATTGCTCATTGACAAACGGCTGTCATCCTGGTACCACTAACACATTTATATGTCATAGCTACAATGATATGATCACAAATAATAGAAGAATTTCGTGGTTGAAAAAAAATCTCCCAGCTATTATGTCACGATCATATCAAATTGAACATAATATATATTCGACCGAGACCACACGATTCGAAACTATATATATTGATGCGACATTTTATATAGATTATTTAAAAAAAAAATGATGAAAGAAGATAATTGATTTCAAAAGGCTCCTGTTGTTCACGAATTTGAATCAAGGCTATCTGAGTTTTTTTGGTCTAAAATATAAATTCCAAAATTGTTGTTTAAATTAATGAAATTAGTATATGCAATTAGTATAATTCGAATGAGAATAAAAAATATTCTCTCCCCAGAAAGTACCTCTAAGAAAAGCAACTAAATAAAGTAAATCGTTATAACCAAGGTTTGGCATTTTTTTAAATAATGAATTTCTCTTAACAATAAAAACAAAACAGTAATTCCTTACCTGTCCAAGCTTGGCATGAGAAAGCTTATCCTTAACGGCCTCCTCGAGATCCTTCCCCATGGGCGCTCCGCCAGACATCACCGTCCGAATCGACGACAAGTCGTACCGATGAAGGTCGGGGCTCTTCGAGATCGCCAAGACTATCGGCGGCACAAACGGCGCAATCGTCACCTTGTACTTCTCAATCAACCCCAACAACTTATTGATCTCAAACTTCTGCATGATCAAGATGGCAGCTCCAACCCTAAGGCCGCAAAGCAGAATCGAATTGAGAGAATAGATATGGAAAAGAGGAAGCACACAGAGGATCACGTCCTCACTATGAAAGTACAAATTCGGATTTTCTCCATCAACTTGTTGAGCCACACTTGTTACTAATCCCTTATGTGTCAACATCACGCCTTTTGGTAGCCCCGTTGTCCCAGAAGAATACGGCAACGCAACGACATCGTCCGGGTTGATCTTCACCGCAGGAATCTCCGCCTCGTCAGCGTTCGAAAGCTCGGAGAAATGGAGACAGCCCTCAGGCGGCGCATCGACGCACACGATTCTCACACCGTTGGCGTCGGCGAAGTCCTTGACTTTGTCGATGTAGGCCGCAATTGTCAGGATAAGTTTGGCCTTGGAGGCCGTGGCCTGCTTGGCGATTTCCGCCGGGGTATAGAACGGGTTGGCGGTGGTGCTGATAGCGCCGATGTAGGAGGCGGCGAGGAAGGCGAAGACGAATTCGGGGCAATTCTGGAGGAGGAGCATAATGACGTCTCCTTGTTTGATCTCTAACTTGTCGAGCCCTGCCGCGACTTTTCGCGCGGTCAGCTCGACATCGGCATAAGAGTGGGCCTCACCTGTGGATCCGTTGATAAGACAAGGTTTGTCTTTGTAGTTGGAGATGTTTTCAAAACAATAGGAGTGGAGAGGCAGGTGGTTGGGAATGTAGATGTCGGGGAGTTTGGACCGGAAAATGTATTCCTCTTGATGATCATCTTGTTTTTGGTGCTGGGCATCCATTGGTGGTGTTTGGTTAGAGGGAAAGTGGAGGAAATTTTGGAAAGGAGTTGGATGGAAAGATGTGCAGGGAAAAGGTAGGAATTGGGTTGGTTTTTCCGGATACCTTCCCTGCTTTAGTTTAGGATTTTTCGTTCAGGTAATATACTCGCCGGTGGTTGGTGATGTGACAGAGGAAATTAGGGGGTTTTTGGTATTATGACTTTTGTTGAGGTTAGAATATGACTAAAAATATACTAAATGCATGCGAAACTATGTTTTTTTTTTTAGATAAGAAAATTTTATAAATTATAGTGAAATTATGGTGAGATTAGAGCATCTCTGATCTAAAACTAAATTAATATACTAATAGTAAATTAGACATTGGACTGTAAGAAAATACTTTCCAATGTAATGCCATTGTTGATGTTTAAATTTACTATATACTAAACTTTATGATAAATTTGTTACTAAGTTTAACATATAACAAATTTGGTATTTAATTTTTATAGGTTGATAAATTGACCTTTTTTGCTTTAATAATTAACATTCTCACTTTTTAGTTTTTTTAATATAAAAAGTTTATTTTTATAAGTTTTAATGTTTAATAATTATGACAAAAGTAAATATAGCATTTTAAAT
This sequence comes from Artocarpus hirsutus, assembly GCA_946598075.1. NCBI lineage: Eukaryota > Viridiplantae > Streptophyta > Magnoliopsida > Rosales > Moraceae > Artocarpus > Artocarpus hirsutus. The sequence goes on from CAMOHE010047591.1 coordinate 2,963, forward strand.
AATATTATGTATTAAACTACAAAATAAAATAACGTATTAAATATAATATTTTGATGACAAATATAATATTAATATTAACATTTGCATTGAAGATGGCCTTAAATCTAGAACCATGTTAACATGATTGTTACAAATGTTAGGCCTCATTAATAAATTAAGACATGGCACGTGACAAACACATTTTGTGCCCTTCTGGCTTTAGGGGAGAATTAATTGAACTGAGCACTTTTCCTCAGCACAACTCAACATATTGTTAGCAAAAAGTAAAAAATAAATAAAATTAACAGCGTGCCTCGTGATGTTGGAAATTTGGAACCTTCTTGGCCAATCAAGGCTGGCTCAATTGTTGTTTATTAATTGTTTGAGTCAAATGTTTTGAGTTTTGAATTGAAGTTCAAGGAATAGTAGTTGTTGTTGTGAAGTATGTTATGCTTAACACAATGTTTAATTTCAATCTCGCATTTTGTGAACATTGATTACATCTGATACTAATTTAGCATTGATATTATTGCTAATTCAGGTTAAATAGTATCTCTCATAATTTCGTTGCATAAATTACGCGCGGTACAATAAAATTGTTCCGAATGTGTAGTATAAGTTATCAACATTTTTCTATTTTGGCATCTTTGACACCCTGGCAAATTCATTTATTTGTTCTAATTTGTGAACAGATTAAATTTAAACCATTGCGTGTTACAAAGGTGGGGGAGGGATTTAAGAATCCCTTTTCTGTTACAGATTAAAACAGGTTTTTGTTTTTGTTTTGGTGAATTTTTTATGAACTAGCTTGGGATAAATCTTTCCCTTCTTATTGTCTATCCTAAAAAATAAATAGAATTTTGGGAGAGTAATTTGAACTTTAAATTTTAAACCACAAACACTCTTATATGTTAAGTATAAAGCGAAAATATACTATAATATAAAGCTTTCGCATACTCTAGAGTACGATTCAAATTCTAGACATGAAATTTTTCTCCTCACTTTGTTTAGTTTGTGAATTTGAGTTGCGACGATTTGGGTGGCGTTTGGTTCGAATATTGGGCTCAAAAACTCAAACTTAAATTGAAACTAAGATTTAAAATTGTTTGGTAAGGCTTAAATTTGGATATGAAAGTCAAACCAAAAAGTTGATTTTTAGAACGCTTTAATTTTACGATATTTTTAAAAAGCTTTTTAAGGGACCCCAGGACTTTGAATACCACATATGGCAGTAAATTCTCAATTTTTAAAAGCTCTTTAAGAAACTCTTCCTTTTAGAAAGGTTCTTAAATTGCGGGTTGAATTAGGGTGGTTGCTGATGATTGACCACTGGACAAGGTTCCAGTATTTTTTTCCTTTTTTTTTTTAGGGGTTTTTTATGTTCAAAACATACGCAAAAAAATTTTATCAAGAAAAATATTGCACTGTTTCTCCAATGAAAACTGAAAAGATTAATGCATCCGGGTTAGGTGTGCCGTCCTACGTGGCAGAAAATGGTGGCTCACAGTCGAACACATGAACCCCACTTGCCGATCCAAAAGCCTTGTCACCACCTATCCCTCACTAACCGCATTTTATCAATGGGGTTGAATAAGTAAACGACAACACTCACCTACCACAACGCCTCACGATGGTTTCCAAAAGAAGGACGCGTGTGGGTGACGTCCTCGTTGGGTCACTGGCTCACTACTTTTCTTTGGCTCGGCTCAAACCGGCGCAAAATGGCTCAAGTTTTTTTCTTAAAAAAATTGACTCAAGCTCACTTAGGATGTTTAGAACTTTAACTCCAACTCATCGGCTAAAATTATAAATAAAGTAAAACTTTTAATAGCTATAGTAAAAATAAAAAAAATTGCTACAGACTAAAGGGTTACAATTGAAGTTCCAAACGGATGCTATGTTGTTTTTTTTGTTTGATTTTTATTTTAGTAATTTGTCCATGTTGGTTTGATATTAAGAGTGCTTGAAAATCAAGTTGAAATTAAATATTGTAACAATATGAGAGTTTTATATTGTAACATACATTTTGGTTTACATTGTAGTAGTTAGAATTTTAGTACTAGAACTTGGTTCCCAAACACTTTTTAAAGTTTCCTCAAAAAAATAAAACCTCTCTAAAGTTTGTCCACGTGAGACGTTTGGTGAGCTTGTTGATCGGAAATAAATTTTAAGGTTAATCTTACAAATGGTCCTTGAGTTTTATCTTCGATCTCATTTTAATCCCTAACTTTTAAAGTGTCCAACTTTGATCCTTAATCTATTATTTTGTTTCAATTTTGATTCATCTGTTAAGTGGATGTTAAATATTTGACGTAAAATTTTTAAAATGTTTTAATTTTTTTTTCTAAATTATTAGTGTCTTTTACTTTTATTCCTTCTATTAACTAGGTGTTATTAGGGGCCAAAACTAGAAAAGAAAAATCTAAAGTTAAAAACAAAAGAAAAGAATTTTGATGCATGTAACTGAAACTAAAACTATTTTATTATACATTAGTGTTGTATTATAAATTTGAAAAAAAGGTAAGTTGAATATATATATATATATATACACATATATATATGATATAAAATGTTGACTTATTATTTAAATTGCAAAATTATCCATTATATATAGGCATTAAAAATTCTACTACTTTAAAAACTAAAATTCAATTGACTAAAAATATTATAAAATTGTTTTTATGTTAGTTACATGCACTAGAATCATTATGTTTATAGTTTCTAATTTTATATTTTTCTAATTTTGATCCCTAATGACACCTAGAATACGTTTGATATGAGAGAGACATGGACGAAGGGAAAATAATGGAGGGAGAGAGATAAAGAGAGGTCTAATTTAGTATCTGGTTAGAGAGAGTGGATGAGGGAGATGAGAGGTGGGGATGTGGTCCCTTTCTAGGCCTATCAAATTGAATCATTCTACTAGTAGAAGGATTCAAGAAATTCATTAATTTTATGCTTCAAAAGACTACTTTACACCTCCTTAACAAATTATTAATAGATAATACAAATACACCTTATAGAATTAAACAAATAGTTATCGTTCATTATTTTTAAGTTTCCCCTCTATCCTACCAAACAATAGGAAGAATTATTGTAACTTTCTCCATATCATTTCTATTTTATACCCCTCCTCTCTTCATTCTTTATATTTTCCATCCTTTCCTACCAAACAAAGCCCTAACTAGCTGAAACACTGAAGATAAAACGACATAATAAATTAGGAACCAAGACATACATTTTCAAATTTTATCAAATATTTAGTAATGATAGTACATAAAGTAAATTGCACATTGTTATTTACTGTGCAAATGTCGCGAGGCTTAATGACTATACTTGATCCTTTAATTATATATGAAGTGTTCATATATAAATAATTGTTTTAAATCATAGGTCAGAGTTAATAAATAAAGTTGGGTATTTTATGTTGTTGAAATTGTATTGTGTTATTTTCATTAGGAGTGGAATGATTTTCGTTTATTGGAATGAGTTATTATAGAATAAAAAGACTTTTATGCATTAAGAATTCATTTAGTAGATGTCAATAGGATAATAATTCTCTTGTAATTTTTGTTGAAAGAATTATATTCTATCAACACTTTTTATTATGAGATGACCTTAATCTCAAGTGATTGTAAAACTCATATTCATGAATTATATTTTTTGATTTGTTATTATCATTCATTTTATGAATCTTTCCTTCATTTTGAAATGATTGGTGGACTCATATCTATTTATTTTGTTTTTTGACTCTCGATGAGTGAGATTTATAAATCCATGCTCAAAAGCTCAATATATTGAAGGCATAATGTTATACGTAGCTAGGAACACTTCTCACAAATATGAAATTCACAGCTCCTATGAAATAGAATGAATAGATAATATTCTCAAATATTACTCAAAATCCTTGTTATGCTTTGTTCATGGAAAGGTCATCCATTAGAGAATTAACGGAACTCATAGACAAACAAATATTTAAAGTAGTAGTATGAAAAATTATAAACTTAGCTCTAATTATGAATATCATTATAAGGGTATTATCACATAGTAAACGATTATTTCAATGGATGACCTTATCATCCACATTTAATGTTTTAAGGTTTAATATATATAGATATATAAACTTAAGAGTGAAACTTTGCTTTCCGATAGTGGTGCAAACTGAAGTTAATAATTATTAATTTAACTACAATATAATTAAAGTATAAATAATTATTAGAGTTTAGATTATATATGTTTATTGGGTCATTTTGCTATCTCCATAACAACATTCCTTCACATGAGTCAATAGAAATTTCTTGGATTATTTTTCAGTAGTAGGGGCTAAATTCAAAATTTGTACAATGTACCACCTACACTATGCATAGTGCCAACATGTACTCTAGGAGTACATGTGACATGTTCTCATGGTTTGATAATTTAATTATTTCACATGATTTTCATGACATATGGTTGTTATCAAAGTGTGAAAAAAAGATCTATTTAAAAATTGAAGTTGAAACTATATCATAATTATTTATTTTATTAAATATGTTAAATGATTGAGAAAATTGTGAAAAAAATATTTATTTTAAAAGTTAAAAGAAATAATATCTCAGTTTAAATCAAAATTGAATCTCGGACAAATACTAAAAGGATTTAGGAGTACACTGATATGGATAGTTATGACACATTTCTCCCTTCAATGACAATCACGCTCGAGTATGATTTGCAAGCTCCTACCTTTTAGTACCTATATATCTATCAATATATCCCAGAGGTTCTATTTTCTGTAGACTTTTCTCTGATCTCCATATAGTGTTCTTATTACTCTTCCCTTTAGAGTTTAACCTCTTTTAAGAATAGTTGGATGGAGATAAGCTAGTTTTATGCTTGTAAATTGGATATTTTTAACTCAAAATTTTGAGAATTTGGGGTCATTTAATTGCTTTTATTTGTTTTTTTTTATTTTATTTCCCCTTTAAATTAATTATTGTCTTTGATTTATGTAGGAAAATTAGATGCAATAACAAATATGTAAATTTGGAGCAAAAATAAGGTAAAAAAGAGACACGAATTCAGAATTAAATTCGGATCCAATGGACCACCACTTGTGGAAGAGAAGAAAATGAGCGCCACTTGTCATTTGGACCATCCAAATCAGTGCAGACCTCATCATTTCATATTGAAAATTTTAATAATTATAAGATGTTAACAAACTAGCTAATTGTATAGAAAAAATATTATGGTGTGAACTAGGTGCTTAAAACTTTGATTATTTTGTAAGGTAGAAAAAAGAACAAGTTTGGTTCCTTTGAACCATGGAGGAAGAATCAATACAATAAGGGATTGTCAATCTAATTGCTATACTTTGGGAAAGTTTGGCTATAATAACATATACTCAATGATAAAAAAAGGAGTCATCTAATCTACTTGAAAAAGATGACATAGACTTTTTTTTTTTATTTTGAAAATTTGTACCACTAGTTAACGATGGTTTTTAGTAAATTAATGATGCAGCATGTATTGGGATACAATTTGGTCAGGCCCAAATTGTCTACAGGCCCCAGATGGCAGCCCGTTGTTGCGATTAGATCCAGTCAAATAGAACAATAAGTCCGGGTTCGATCGGATCAATTTATTCGATCGATGCAATCAGATAACGTGGTTTGAAGGTGTGTCTAGATTTATTTGGCAAGTGTTCGTTTGATGGGATCGATTAACATGAACTAACTGTTATTAGTACGTCCGACCATGAACTAAAATGTAGGCAAAGCATGATCCTTGTAGCCTATCATGGACTGACATGTGTCTCACTATTACAGTTACCTCTAGTGCATCACTCCACTCAGCCAGATGGTTGGAGGCCGCTACTCATCCCTAGTCTCTATAAAAGGAGATAGCTTGTTCATTGTAGACATACGATATACTGAACATACAAAAATTCTACCAAATTTACTTCTCATTTTTCCATGTGCTCTCTTATAATTTGTACTCAAAATTCACACGATAGTGAAGGGCAGTGGACGTAGCTCTTTTTACAGAGTGAACCTCTATAAAAATATGTGTGTGGTATCTTTTATTTTTGTAGCATTATTCTATACAATTTGATTTTAATTTGCTAACCTTAATATGTGCAGTCTAATTAGTTCTTTGGAGCTAATATATCCAATTAGCGATGATTTGAAGGCCCAAATTCCTTTAACAAAACATAAACAATTTGAATTAACATTGTTATATTTGATTGTAGATCCAACGTCTATAGTTTGGCGTCCAGCGTGGGGCCTTCAAATTGCCAACTCCAGGATCTCTAAGCTCAACTGCAAATGGCTGACAACTCCAACAACCAGCATGCTCTAGAAATTCTAATTGAAGAGACCGAAACAACTCTCAGGTCAACCAACAGATGGAAGCCCTTACCGTAGAAATAGAAACTCTGAAAAAAATGCTCCAGGAGTAAGTAACCCGTTCCTAAGAACATGACAAATGATTGGAGCAACTCAACAGTGAGAACTCAACCTTGAGGAGCTAGATTAGTTACCAAAACTCATAGATGGTCTCACTATCCTATTGTTATCCGTACTATGGGTACTCGACATTCCAAGCTACAACAGCAGAATAGTGGCAATTTCAGATGCCACAGCCAAATAAACAACAATCCTCCTATAGCCCCATTGAGAGGATGCAACTGCTATACACCCCCTCAACTCTAGCACCAGCAATAGCCACCACAGCAATTTCGACAGTCATAGCAACATCCACTATGGCAACGTCTACAACGATGATGAATGTTTGCATAGAATCGAACCGATAAGATGATGTAGTAGACAAAACCAAAAGAATCGTCGAACCGACTATTCGATTTGAACAAACATCAACACAGACTCTATTAACTCCCGAGTCAATTCAACAGATGATGAAAAAGATGCTCGATTAGAACACCAAGCTCATGGAAGAGAAGATCGATCAGAAAGTTTACAAGGAAATGAGTAAAACCCCTACACTTAATGATATCTCGAAAAACATTCAAGAAACCCCATTCACAAGTAGGATTACTTTGGTAGTCCTTCTTAAGTACGAAAACCTTATGTTTGCTTGATTCGATGGAACATCTGATCCCAAAGATCACTTATTATAGTACAAGAATGTAGTCAGTGCAATGAGCATACTTGATTCGATTCTGGACAAGATGATGTCCAAACTGTTTGCATAAAGTCTCAAGGGTCCGACACTTAGATGGTTTAGTAACCTGCCTATTGGATCGATTAACAGCTTTAAAGATTTGGTGGATTTCTTTGTCAAGGCTTACTTTATGCACATAAAAACTGGCAAGACGACTAAGGACCTTTGGTTAGTTGTGCAGAATCTAGGTGAATCGTTACGAGCATACATCAAGAGGTATAGTAAGACTCTTTCCAAGATTTTAGATCTGGAAGATGGAATGGCTTGAGAAGCATTAAGAAAGGAATCTTACACAAGTCCTCCTTTAATAGCAGCATTTGCTCTGATTACCCTTAGACCATGCAAGAAGCATTGAATAGAGCAAAGGGATGGATCAATCTAGAAGAAGAGAGTGAAAGATATGAGCGAAAGCTCACCAGAAGTCAAGACCAGACTAGATGGGGCAAGAGATAGCAGAAACTACAAATTGATCGAAGAGGATGGACAAAGATGCCATTAAAGAGGGAATGGAGAAGGAAGGAAGAGATGCCTTAGTCAAGGAGCAAGCCACTATCGCCACGGAAGTATGCTTTAAACATATCTTCGATGGAACTAGTCGTGCAGCTAGAAGGCAAGGACTATGTCAAATGGCCAAGCAAAATGGCACCGAGTTGTTCCCACGACCAGTCAAAGTACTATAAGTTACATCGAGATATGGGGCATTTGACAGTCGACTGCAAGGCTCTGTAGTTAGAAATTGTAAAACTGCTCAAAAAGGGACATTTGAGAAAGTACTTGTCCAAAACAGGAAGGAAAATCTATGGGCTCGATAGAGAGCGAGGAGGACAGAAGGATCATCGGGCTCAAGACAAGACACTATTACCATCATAGGTCAAAAAGTCATTGGAGCCATTTGTAGGGGCTCTATTCTCAATGGCAATTCTGCCATTCTGCCAACAAAATGAAGGCTCAACAATGAATAGCGAGTCAAGCAACTGTCAGTTCAATAACTGACGAATATGATGAGAACACTATTTCATTTTGAAGCGATGAAGCATTCAGGCTCGACGCTCCACATGACGATGGCTTGGTTATAAAACTCAACATTGCAAATTATGAAATTAGCAAAATACTAGTTGATAATGGAAGCTCTGTCAACATCTTGTTCCTCTCAACATTGAAAGAGATAGAAATTAATGAAGAGGAGATTGAGAAATTTGCCGTGTCATTTGTAGGTTTTAATGGCCATTGAGAGAATCAAACTGCCAATTTATGCAGCAGGTGAAAATAAAATGACGAGCTTCCTTGTCATGGACTGTCCATTAAGGTACAACATCATTCTCGGGCGATCTTAGATGCACATGATGAAGGCCGTCCCATCAACTTATCATCAGTAGATCAAGTTTCTAACGAAGCGGGGAGTTAAAAAGATATTAGGAAGTCAAGAAGCAGCAAAAAGATACTATGCCATAGTATGAAGTAGAAGAAAGCTTTATAGCATTTATAGACCAAGTCGTCGAACGGATCAAATAATCAAGATTGCATAGAATCAGTGCTAGAGCAACTTGATGATGTACAAATCAATCCAAAAGACGAGAGACAAACAGTGAAGATCAGGTCGCAACTAGATGCCAAGATAAAATATGAAAAAATTAATTTCTTAAACGCTAACAGTGATTGTTTCGTGTGGTCTCATGTAGATATGTTGAGAACAAGAATCGTTCCAATCATAATTTCAGTTCGAACTCAACATCGATCCTAAACATAAACCTATGCGACAAAAAAGAAGAAAACTTGGAATTAAGCTTAACAACATTGTAAAGGATGAAGTCTGAAGACTACTTGAAGCTGGGTTCATTCATCCTATACAATACCTAGATTGGCTTGCGAATGTGGTGATCGTCAAGAAGAAGAATGGGAACTGGCGGATGTGTGTAGACTTCACAGACTTGAACAAAGCTTGCCCTAAAGACAACTATCCATTGCCACACATCGATAGCCTCGTTGACGGAACAGCTGCCCATGAAATCTTAAGCTTTCTTGACACTTTCTCCAATTACAGTCAGATTTTCTTGCATTCAAAAGACCAAGAGAAGACCACTTTCATTACAGAGTAGGGAATTTTTTGCTTCAAGGTTATGCCTTTCGGGTTAAAGAACGTGGGAGCCTTTTACCAGAGGCTGGTCAACTTGATGTTTGAACAGCAAATTAGTAAAAACATGGAAGTTTACATTGACGATATATTGGTGAAATCTTTGTAGGCTAACCTCCATGTTCAACATCTGCAAGAGTATCTCAACGTTCTCCAAAAGTACAATATGAAGTTGAATCTAGAGAAGTGTATATTTGGAGTGGTGAGTAGTATGTTCCTAGGTTGCCTCGTGACAAAGTGAGGAATTAAAGCGAACCCAGATCAAATCAAAGCCTTCCAATTAATGCCATCACTAAGAAACAAGTGTGAGACACAAAAGCTTGCGGGACGAGTTGCTACGCTGAGTCGATTTATAGCCCAATCATCAATAGATGCCTCTCATTTTTCCAACTGCAAAAAAGGAATACAAAATTTGAGTGCAATGAATGATACGAGGAAGCGTTCCAAGATTTGAAGAGATACTTGTCTACACTGCCTATCCTTTCAAAACCAAAAGACGGAGAGACACTGTACCTATACTCGGCAGTCTATGAAACTACGGTGAATTTGGCATTGGTTAGAGAAGAGGAAACGATCTAGAAGCCCGTCTTCTTTGTTAGCCACACTATGCTTGATGTTGAAATAAGGTATTCTATGGTTGAACAGCTGGCCCTTGTAGTAATCATGTCGGCTTGAAAGCTCTGACTGTATTTTCAAGGTCACACAATCACGATACTATCATCGTACCTGATGCGAGCCATTTTGCATAAACTCAACGTCTCTGGAAGATTGACAAAATGGGTTATCGAGCTGATAGAGTTCGACATCGACTATAGACCACGGACAACATTGAAGGCATAGGTGCTTGCAGATTTTGTTGTCAAGTTGACGTATAAGCCAGACAACTAGGAATCGAAGAAATGGGTTATGTACACTGATGGTGCAAGTAATGAAAGAGGATCAAGAGTGGGAATGCTGCTAAAGTCACCAACTGGAGAAGAGGTTGAGCAAAGTTTCCAATTGCAATTTAAAGTTACGAACAACAAAGCTAAGTATGAAGCATTAATCGCTGGCTTAAGACTAGCTGTGACACTTGGAGCACTTGAGCTTGTTGTAGAAAGCGATTCTACTCTAGTCTTTAATTAGATAGTAGGCGACTTTGAAACACATGCTGAAAAGATGCTCTCTTACCTTAAGCTAGTGAACAAGCTCAAGGCTCAGTTTGATCACTTCAACGTAAAGCATGTCCTGCAAGAACAAAATTCTAGAGCAGATGCACTTGCAAGTTTGGGATCTTCAGTCAAATACAATGAGAGAAGAATCATACCTTTGGAATGCATTGACTGGCCCAATATCGAGTTGGTTGAAGAAACAAATTATATGGACCCAAGGGACGATTGGTGAACTCCCATTGAGATGTACATACATGATGAATGGCTGCCTGAAGACAAAAAGATTATAAGGAAGATGAAAGATTAGGCTGCTAGGTACTGCCTAATCGACGAGAAGCTCTACCGTCATTCTTTCACAAGTCCTTATATCTGTTGCCTTGGCAAAGATGATGTCAAGAAGGTTATCTAAGAAATGCATGAAAGTTCACGTGGTAACCACTCAGGTGGAAGATCTTTGTGTAACAAGGTCAAAAGGCAAGGTTTTTACTAGCCGACCATACAAAGCGATTGTGAAAGCTATGCTAAGAAGTGCGATAGTTGCAAAGACATGCACCTATCATCCACCAACTTGTAGAAGAACTTTCTTCGTCAGCTCACCGTATCCATTCATGAAGCACTCGATGGATGTTCTCGGACCATTCTCTTTTGCTCCTAGATAAGTAAGTATCTCCTCGTCCTCACTGACTATTTCTCCAAATGGCTTGAAGCCAAAGCTTTTGCAAATATTAAAGAGCGAGATGTCGAAAGATTCACTTGGAGAAATATCATATGCTGGTTTAGAGTGGCAAGGGAAATCATCACCGACAATGGCTCCCAATTCATTTGTACATCCTTCAAGAAGTTCTGCTATGACTAGGATATTTTTCTAACTTCTTCACACCAAGGTACCTGTAAGGGAATAGACAAGCTATAGCAATGAACAAGATGATCGTAAAGAACCTAAAGAAGAAATTAGAGGCTAGGAAAGGGCATTGGGTTGAGGAACTCCCCATGGTGCAATGGGCCTATCGAACGACTTTGAGAAGGGCAACTGGCGAATCCCCCTTTTCTCTCGTATATGGAACAGAGGCTATCATTCTTGCAGAGGTAGTCGCTCGAGATCTTCGAGTCTATTACTCGCTCTTAAATGAAGTAAAGAATGCAAAATGCTGCGAGATGCTTTGGATTTGATAGACGAAAAGAGGGATAATGCCTTCATCGCCTTAGACATTACCAGCAAGCAGCCGCCATATATTACAACCAAAAAGTGAAAGTCAGCAAGTTCAATGAGGGTGAACTCGTACTTAAAAAAGTCTTTCAAAATACGAAAGAAGCCTACACTAGGAAATTGTTAGCCAACTAGGAAGGTCCCTATCAAATTCGATTTGTTGTTTGAGATGGGATCTACAAGCTGGAGAAACTTGACGGCTTGATCATAAGCAAAAGATAGAACATGCACCACCTAAGGAAGTATTATGTCTATGACTTTCAAATTTCACCAAGTTTCTATTCTATTTTATGTAATTGAACTACATTCGGCTTGATCCCTACACATGGGTATGTAGGCAACTCGTTAACTATAAACTAGTGTAGCCGCTTTATTAATTCAAATATTATTTTCCCAAGATTACCATCAAGAAGTTTTTGGATCAACTTTGCTTAACTTTGAGTAGCCATCATCATGGCCAACTTTGGACTTGATCAACTTGATCCAAACTCACTCCTACATTGCCATTGTAGTGGCTAACTTTGGACTCAATCAACTCAATCCAAATACACTCCAACGCCATTATCATGGCTCAACCTCAAAAGTAGGCTCGATCAACTCTCCTAGAGTTCGATCTCACATCGCTATTTTCATGGCTAATTCCCTACACTGGGCTTGATTAACTCTTCTAAAGTTCGATCTTACAATGCCATCAACATGGCTCAGCCTTACTCGATCAACTCTCCCAAAGTTTGATCTCATATCGCCATCTTCAAGGTTTAGTCCAACACTAGACTTGATCAACTCTCCAAGAGTTTGATCTCACATCACCATCTTCAAGGCCTAATCCAACACTAGGCTCGATCAACTCTCCTAGAGTTCGAGCTCACATCACCATCATCATGGCCAAGTCCAAACTTTGGACTCGATCAACTCTTACAAAGTTTGATCTCAGATTGCCATCATGGCTTAATCCCAACTTTGGACTCGATTAACTCACCATGAGTTTGATCAAACATCGTGATTTTCATGGCTTAGTCTTTGGATTCGATTAACTCGTTTCAAGTTTGATCCTACAACTCCATGGCTTACACTAAGGTTCGATCAACTTCTCTTGAGTTTGATCTTTTGCAGCCACCAACATGGCACTATCTGAACTCAGGACTCGATGAAGTTGATCTGATTTTGTTTTTACTAGTTTAAGTTTTATGCTAAGGTAATTCAAGTTTTGACTTGCATAAAAGTTATTCATTACTTAATTCTCAGATTTGAAGTAGAGTTTGTTGAAAACTAAATTTCATTTGAATTTAAAACAAAAACTATTGGGAACAAATTTGTTCAAATAGAAGTATAAATTGTTCAAGTATTACAAAATAAGCAGAAAAATTTCTCATGGCATTTCTCCCTCAACTTGAATGTTTTCCTTCAACGCTAATGGTTGGATGTCAAACAAAGGTGGTGGAGGCAAGTCAGTTGGACTGACTAGGGGAACCGATTCTTCACGAACCAACGGTTCGCCAACATCAGTCTTCCTTTTCTTTTTCGCTGCCCTCTCAGCAGCTCTTCTCTTCCTTATCTCATTAACCGAGGGTAGCGTAACCTTCATGGTCGATAGCACAACTTCTCCAAGAAGAGCATCTTCGTCAAATAGAGGATTAATGAATTTCGACAGACCATATAACTGTTGAAGTGCACCGTGACATGCAAAAACCTAATTGACTCACTTTGGAAAATGAATAGGAATACCTATTGGGATTTCTTTAAACTTTTTCCAAAGAGATGACCTTTTGAGTTGATCAGGGTGTGAAATCTCTATCCAAGTATGCCTTGTCAATGTGAGCAATACCTCCAACCTTGCGTTAAACCTCTCACTGATGGGAGCTGGATGATTCAGCTTGTAATCTACAAAAAGACAAAGTTGACGATTTGTTGGAATTACTGCTTGAAATAAACAAGTGTTGACGCTTACTGATATGGCCAAATGTGAATGGAAAGGGAAATCAAGTATTCAGCTCGGCTGAATCACGATTGATCGATATAAAGAAATATCTCTCTTCCTAATGCCTGTCTACATTGACAAAATCCAAAATGAGCTGCTTCGACCGTTGATATGCAAACTAAAATTGGCCCCTGTTTTTGTTGTTTGGCTTAAGTAGTAACATCGAAGGAAGTTGTAGATATCAAATTCAATGCTAGCTTCTTCGATGAGCACCATCAGAGCGATTAATAGCCGAATACCATTTGGCACGAGCCGAGTCATGGAGATGTCGAAGTGACCGATGATCTCTAGCACAAATTTTGGGATTGGTAGTTGCAGTCTAAGCTCAAACCATTTCGTGTATACATAAAACCAGTTATCATTTTGTGTATTCGCTCATTCTTTAGGATAGGGTAATCGTAAGTCAACCAAAGATAGAATTTTGTACTTTGATTTAATTGTTAGTAAATCCTCCTCGGTTAAGATAGACTTTGGATTTTTAGAAAAGAACGACACCCCTTTTGTTGGAGAGACATATTTCCTTTTTTCAAGCTCTTCAATCTAATTGGCTCGAATTGACGGTTTGGTTGGTCTATTTCTTTGCTCCATCTGATTCACTCCATCTCTATTATGGTTCCAGCACCACCAACTCTAGAGCTTGACTTGAATATGGATTGCTCTCGAATCCATTTGTCGACTTCCCTTTTATCTCCATTAGTCTAGGGATCTTCACCACTGCTCGTGCTTAAATCAATATTGATTGCTTTCGACATCTTTCTTAAAAATAGATTCTTAAAGGGAGAACTAGGGTTTCTAAGATCTAAAGGCTAAAGGTTTCCTAAAAATCCTAAGGATCTCAAGTTCTTGAAGGTTCTAAACTTACGAGAGCCAAACAGGCCAAAGGATAACAGATTTTCTCAAAAAATGAGTTGGAAATGGTTACCAAAATGCTCAAAATTGCAAGAAAAACAGACCTATGGAAAGAAGATCATAGAAAATAAGAATAAGAGTAAAGAATTTTGCCTGAAAATTGTTGGAAACTCGAGAAAACGATAGAAAATCACCTTAAGTTCAAAGAAAAAGAAGCAAAATAAAGAGGAAAGAGAAAACAAGTGCTCTATATTTCCTAAAGGAGTCCGATCAATGGCTGAGATTAATTAAGAGCAAATTGATCCTAGGGCCAAGATTTCACATCTTTTCAAATTCCCACTCAAAGTGAGGCTGTGTCTTTTTGAATCAGACGTATACATCAACACTACAGAGATATTTTTGAGCCATCCAATCACATTGTTACACGTGGTACAGGTAGTTGAGTATCACCAAATCCTGAGGAAGGGTGATGATTCTAATGTGAACGTAAAATTTTGACTAAAGCGACGTATCATCAAGTTAAAGCTTTAGGTTTGATCACTCCTATAGTCAATTAAATTAACTAAGAAGTGGGGGGGCTAACTATTAGGGTACAATATGGTCAAGTCCAAATTGTCTATTGGCCCAAGATGGCAACCCATTGTTGCGATTAGATCGAGTCGAATAACACAATGAGTCCAAGTTCGATCGGATCAATTTGTTTGATCAGTGCAATCAGATAACATGGTTTTGAAGGCATGTTTAGATTTATTCGCCAAGCGTTCGTTCGATGGGATCGATCAGCATGAACTGATGGTTATTAGCACGTCTGACCATGAACTGAAATGTGAGGAGAGCATGATCATTGCAGCCTATCATGGACTGACACGTGTCCCACTATTATAGTTACCTCTAGTGTATCACTCCACTCCGCCAGACGGTTGGAGGCCACAACTAATCCCTGCTCTCTATAAAAGCAAATAGCTTCTTCATTATAGACATATGATATACTAAACATATAGAAATTCTACCAAATTTACTTCTCATTTTTCCTTGTGCTCTCTTGTAATCTATACTTAGAATTCATACGATAATAAAGAACAGTGGACATAGCTTTTTTTTATATAATGAACCACTATAAAAATCTACATATGGTATCTTTTATTTTTCTAGCATTATTCAATACAGTTTGATTTCAATTTGCTAATCTTACTATGTGCAGTCTAATCAGTTCTTTGGAGCTAACAGATCCAATCAACGGCGATTTAAGGGCCCAAATTCCTTAAACAAAACATAAACAATTTGAATTAACATTTTTTTTATATTTGATTATAGATCCAACGTCTACAGTGTGAAAGAAGAGAAAAAAAAGGACCGCTTGACTCTAGTCCACTAGCGGGACGGGATTTGCTAATGTCAGATATTTGGCCGAGTGTTGCTGATTTCAAATTTAAAGCACTTTTACAAAATTAACTTGTTTCCTTTTTATCTGATACTTTATTATTCCAAATTTAGGATCTTTTATTTTACATTTAGGATATTTATGATTATTTTTTAAGTTTCAATTTCAAATAGGTTTAGTTTCTTTATTCTATTTTCTAACTTTTAGAATCATTTATTTTCCTATTTTATTTCTAGTTTCCCATTATTGGTTGGGATAATTTACACAATACTAGGTTAGTCCCATCATATGTAACAAACGTAAAAATTTTATTAATGAAATTAGGATGTTTACATTCCTTTTTTTCTCGTTTTCTTGGTATTATTTAGAATCAACGAGTGATTGATGTTTATGTTTTTAGTATTTTGAGTGAAATCAACAGGTTTATAGAAGCCCTATCATCTAGTGTTTTGATTTTATCAACGCAATTTTTCAGTTTTCATAGAGAATCAATGGATTTTGGGAGTTTATCCCTTTTTCTATTTTTTATATGTTCTGCTACATTAATTGGTATCAGAGGCAAAACATTCCTCTATCAATTTTTCTTTGTGCTACCTCCCTGTAGCCTTGACACTCATGCCACCAAAAACTCGTTTGCATTTACAAACGCATGCTTGATCAACTTGATGCTATACAAGAGAAACTCGATGCTCTTATCCTTTAATCTATAAACGATGATCTTGAAGAAGAAAAAAAATTAAAGTCGAGAAAGTAATTGAAGATTTTATTCTTGTCAAACTTTTTACGAAAATTGTGACGAAGAGGATATCTTTGTTGAGGATGAAGATGGTAGTGATTAATTTGCTTGTGTTCTAATCTTCAATAAGAGTGATAGAGAAGATGGCAATCAAATAATTAATTTTGATCCAATCTTCAACAATGATGATTGAGAAGAGGGAGATCAAGAAAACCATCTCGTTTTAATTTTTGATGACATAAAAGGTGGAAAAGAAGATGATTTAGCTTTAGATTTCAATACAATCATCAACGTAAATATTGTTCCTTTTTTTATGTCTCCTTTTTAATGTTCCTTTCCATGCAGTGGTTCCTAGCAATTATATTTAAATTTGATTTGATCGACTTTATTTTGCCTACTATGGAAAAGGATCACGTCCATGATTTCGATAATTTTTTTGCTCCAAATATGGTTCATTCTAAATTTATGAAGCAAATTGTTCTTCATCCTTATCAATTGAAGCTGCTTTAGATTTAAAGATAAATCTTTTAGATCCCAAGGGAATGATGCAGCATGAAAGAAGGGAAACAAAAGGACCAATTGACCAGACTTGCTATGCTGTGGTCAATCGGCCTGACCAGATTTGTTGATGTCTAATATTTAACCGAATATTGCTGATTTCAAATTTAAAGTACTTTTAAATGATTGAGTTGTCTCCTTTTTATATGGCAGTTTATTATTCTAAATTTAGGATCTTTTATTTTAAATCTAGGATATTTATGATTATTTTTAGTTTCCAATATCAAATAAGTTTGGCTTTTTTATTTTCTAGTTTTTTGAATTATTCATTTTCCTATTTTATTTGTAGTTTCTCATTACTATTTGGCACAATTTAGGTTATAAATATGTTATGTAGAGAAGGTGGAAATTTTATTAATAAAATTAGGGTGTTTACTCTCCATTTTTCTAGTTTTCTCGGTATTCTTTAGAATCAACAAGTGATTGATACATCTTCTCTTAGTATTCTAAGTGAAATCAACAAGTTTATTTAAGTTCTATCTTCTAGTATTCTAATTAAATGAACAGATTGTTTTGGTATTCATAAAAAAATCAATGGATTCTAGGAATTTATCCTTTATTTTCCTATTTTTCTTATGCTTCCGCTACATCAATTAACATTGCAAATTATAGTTGTAATCTAATGGTGAAGTGATTAATTTTATCTATTGCTGTAATTAAAAAGATTTAATGAAAATAAACCTAATAACATATTCCAGTTTATGCTTTTAGTAATGTTTTTAAATCGAACTTATGGGCTTAGTGTGGGATGATCCATGTTTGTTGATAATATTTTACTGAGAATAGAATATAGAATTCCCCTAAAAATGCCCTCATCTTCTTGACTTTTTAAAACTATCCCTTTAAAATTTATTTTCTTTTAAATTTGATTTATTAATTTATGCTTTTGTTCCTAATTTTAAAATCAAATCTGAAACCTTAAAATCATATATTCTTGTTCTCTTCCTTCCCCCAAATTTGCCCCTCTCTACCCTCCCTTCATCTAATCTCTCTCCTCCTACTCTCCCCATTATTAGCCAACCACCTTCACCATTCTTGCTTGCGATCGTGCTCGCCTACTTCCTCCTTTGCTACTTGTCCTTATGCTCATGATCATGTTCATTCTCGACCTCACGAGTTGGCATCTAGGGAAGGAGGAGGTAAGGGATCGTCGTGTGAAGACTAGATCTATGACGATTGCAATGGAGATCTTTAAGATTTGCTCGGCCTTAGCTAGAAGCCACCATCTCTTGCAATGCTAGTCAAGATTTGTTGTTCCAGTTTTGGTTTTGAGCGATATTTTTTGCTAAACTAAGAGGCCTCTTGCCATTATGAGCCAACCATGGTGACTTTCATTGTTGACTCCGATGCCGATATGTAATGTATCTTTCTAAGATCTCATTAAGATCTAGTGTTAATACTCACCTTGATGTTGGTAAGCCAACTTATTGTTGCTTTCAATTAGAAATTCAATATGCTTTATTTATTTCCTATTTAATTTGTCAAGCCTCATATTTATTTGATCATAATTCTAATTTGTATGCAGAGCAAAGCATAAGAGATGATCTAGACTCTTTGGTTATGTGTATTGTGATATTGTACATATTGTTAATAAATAAAAAAAGTGACATTTATTATTATTTTGGTTGCTTATATATTATGAATACATTTATAAGCATCAAGAAAATTTCATAATTATTTATGTAGCTATAAATTTAGCATATAAGTGTTATATGCTTAGGGATAAAATTTATAGATAATAATCTAAATAGTCTGTAATAATTAATTAAAGTTTGAGATCTTTAATTAAAGATTACAGGTACGGTCTAATCTCATTTAGAATGAAATAATCTTATCCGGGCTATTAATGTAGAGACATTGGATTGGAGTACTTTTTATAATGAGATTATATAGGACTAGACTAGATAAATTATGAATCTCTAATAATCATCCGTTATAAATAGAGTATTCAAATTTATCATTATGATGATCATATATTTGATAGTCTTAATCCTGAGACTCTTATTTATCACATTATTTTTTTTGACTTGCATGGTAAGATTTGTCTAAACACATATCATAACTTAGCATCTTGAAAACATAATATAATAAATGGCTAGGAATAATATTATACAGATACAGAATCTATTCCTTCCTTACGAAAGTTAGAAAAATAGTTCTCTTGAATGATGATTTGAGGTTTAAATAGTAGAGCGCTCGTTCATAATAAGATTATGAATTAACTGTTCATTAGAGAATTTTTAGACCTCAAAGATGAAGAAATAATAAGGGAGGTGAACAGAAATTGAACCTAGCTCTTATTATAAACTATTTGTGAAGGATTGACTTATATGTAATGATTATATCAATAGACTACTAGCTAATTTTCTTTGAGTAATTCTTACTATAATTTCAAGAGTTCAATTTCAAGTTTTTAGTGGAGTAACACTGAAACTAATAAATTTGGCACATTAATTAAAGAGTTTAATTAATTGTCAAATTTATTGGAGCTTGGGTTATAGGTCCATAGGTCCCCAATGCCACCTTTATAAACCTATATTGGATTTAATGTATAGAATAAATTATACACATTTAATTTGGAGTTATTGAATTCTAAATTAATTATTTCACACTTAAAATATTTATATGATATAGAAAAATGTTCTTTGTGACACATAATATAATGTGATAAATATTGTCACATTTAACTAAACATTAATTAATTAATTAATTTAAAATCTATTCTTAAATAAATATGATTTATTTTTAAATTTAAATATATATAACATTTTAATATATATACAAAATCTTTTATCTTGATTTCATTACTTTTTTTTCCCATCAAAGATATCTTTTATGTATATATACATATATTATATATATATATATATGTTTAAAAATTTCATTAACGATTTTTTATGTTAATGAATACTATATATATATATATATATATATATATTATGGAATCATGTTATGTATAACATGATTCATTTAAATTAAAAAAAGTTTATGTTTATGTTTTTGTAAATGTGTGTGTGTGTACGTGTGTGTGTGTATATAAAAGTTAAAGAATCATGTAACTGATTTGGTTAAAATTAAAAACAAAAGGAGATAAGGGATGTAGAGTATATCCCTTCCCTATATGTCTGATATGGTGGTTTTTAAAAATAAGTTAAAATTTATTAAAAAAAAACTAATTGTTCAGATATAAAAAAAAAGAGATAACAGTTATCTCATAGATCTTTTCACATAACTTTCATGTAATACTCAGAGAGAAAAACTAAGAGTTCTTCTTTGAAAAAAAAGATTTGCTAAAACTGAGAGTTCTTCTCTGAAAAAAATGTCTGTTATCTCATATGTTAAGTGCATAGCAGATCTAGAAAAGTGTGAGGTTAATTCATTCTTACAGTTTGACGCCTACTTGTCTTTCTATTGGTGTGGAGGCCTCACTTGGAAGATCGTATTGTCAAAGAAGAAAGCAAGGATACCCTGATAGGTTTTCAAAAGGTTGTTAAAAATTATCAAACCTTTCTATTATTAATTAAAATTATATAATTATTCCCGATGAATAAAGTTTTTAGAAAATTTGTTTGTTAATGATTTGTTCATTTCACTACTTTTCATATTTAAGTCCAACAATGTGCACATGTACATTTTACAAATGAGGTTTTATATATATATATAATATGTTTAAATTCCATGTTAAAAATATTGGCTCGTTACTAAGATGCATGTTATTAATTCATTTGATTTGATTTACTTTTACAGCCTTTCATTACTACAAATTGTGGATTCCACGACGGTTTATAACCGTTGTGGAAAAATTTCACGACAGTTAAAAAACCATTGTGAAAACTTCAGTCGTGGTACGACATAGAGTTTTCATGATAGTTTTTTATCGTTGTGTAATATAAAAATTGGCGCGGGACGAGGTTGAAATGTAGTAATTTTTACGACGGTTTTTTGAAAAGCCATAATAGAAAATTGGTATTCCACGACGGTTTCCATGACGGTTTCTTGAAAAACCGTTGTGGAATCAAAGGCTTCCATGATAGTTTCTTAAAAAACCATCATGGAAGCTTTATGATTCCACAATGGTTTTTCAAGAAACCATTGTGGAATGCCAATTTTCTACGACGGTTTTTTAAAAAACTATAATGAAAAATTTGTATTCTCCTAAAAAAAATCTTCAAAAATCTCCAAACATGTGGTGGGTATCACAATAATACTTAGGTATCACAAACATATAAAAGAAAACTATTCCTACACCAAAATGCTAAATGTTGTTCAAAGTTCTTTCAAACACCAAATACAAGTAACACATACTAAATGGCAAAAAACAAATTAATATAACTAATATTAAAACTAAAACTAAATAACACTAAAATAACCAAATAATGCTAAGTTTAGAACAACAATAACACTAAAACTAAAAGTAATGGTTTGAAATTTACCAACGGCGGTGGAGTTGGTGGAACGACAAAGGACGAGTCGAACGATGGTGGAGTCGATAGAATGTCAAGGGATGAGGATGAATGGTGGCGAATGGCTTCGGGTTTGTTAGGTGGGTAGAGAGTGACAGAGGAATGTCAAAGTCGATGGAATGTCGTAGGGGTTAGGTTCATCGGTGGCTAGGTCATGAGGAGAGGAGTTAGAAAGAGAAAGGGGTTTGAGAGTTAGTGGGATTGAGTTAGAGAAATTTCAAATAAATAGGAAAAGCCATGTCGTTGGCGCGGGATGAAATTTTAGGGAGATACTAGAAATTTCAAACATGCGGAATATTTTACAACGATTTTTACTCAAAACCATCGTGGAAGCCTCTGTACCTTTCACGAAAGTTTTTATAAAAACCTTAAAAACCGTCGTGGAAGGTCCTAAGGTTTGAAATTTTTAGTATCCCACCCAAATTTAACCTTTGTGAAAGATTAAATTTTGGTGGGCTACTAAAAATTTCAAATACGCAAAACCTTTCACAATGGTTTTTATAAAAACTATAGTGAAAGGTTAAATTGTGCGAAATACTAAAAATTTTAAACATCCAAACCTTCCACGATGGTTTTTATAAAATCCATCGTGGAAGGTCCAAAGTTTAAAATTTTTAGTATCTCGCCTAAATTTAACCTTCGTGAAAGATTAAATTTTGGAGGGCTACTAAAAATTTTAAACATTCAAAACATTTCACGACGATTTTTATTAAAAATCATCATGGAAGCCTTGACATCTTTCACAATAATTTTTATAAAAACCGTCATGACAGCCCTTTCACGACGGTTTTTGTAAAAACCATCGTGGAAGACCGTCGTAAGCCTTTCACGATGGTTTTTACAAAAACCATCGTGAAAGGCCCTGAGGTTTGAAATTTTTAGTTTCCTGCCAAAATTTAACTATCGTGAAAGATTAAATTTTGACGGGCTACTAAAAATTTCAAATATGCAAAACCTTTTACGATGGTTTTTATAAAAACTATCATGAAAGGTTAAATTAGGCGGGATACTAAAAATTTCAAATATCCAAACCTTTCACGATGGTTTTTATAAAAACCGTCGTAAAAGATTAAAATTTTTTACATGCCAAACCTTCCACGACATCCACGACAGTTAAATTTAAAAATTTCAAACATCCATACCTTCCATGATAGTTTTTATAAAAACCGTCGTAAAATAGAGGCTACTAAAATTTACTTTCCACGACGGTTTTTGTAAAAACCATCGTAAAATAAAGGCTACTAAAATTTCCCTTCCACTAGGGTTTCTATAAAAATAGTAATGAAGGTTTAATCTTACACAACGGTTTTTTAAAAAACCGTTGTGGTTGCTCCTGCCAATACCACGATAGTTTCGTCTTCATGGGCGTAACTTGCCACTTTTTTTTTTTCCTTATTACGACGGTTTTTGAGAAACGGTCGTTAAATAAAGGTTGTATGATCTCGAATTTATTATAGTGTTTCGTGGTAGGGCTTGAAAATAGGTACAGAAAAATGTATATATACATATGAAGAAATAGCAGAGGCTCACCAAACTAGATAGATGTGTATGTATATATACATGAACAAATAGCAGAGGCTCACCAAATGTTAGATTATGGAGCAGATGATTTGTTGATGAGAATCTTGACCCAGATAAATTGGAAATGATAAGATATGGGGTTTTGACAAAGAAAAATTGCATTGATAAACCGAATAAGTAAGTGGGCATCGATAGTGTGTTTGGTTAATTAGTTTATTGATACTGGTCTTATTTTGCATATTATGTTCCATTTGGTATTTTTCTTGTTTAAATCAAGTAGGCAAATTATTTCAACACTTAAGTACTTTTGTTTATGTATATTGTGTTAAATTTTGGTATTTTCTTATTTAGATTGTGTTGTGGAGAATTTACTACAGTCAAGGCATATAATTTATTGTAGAACTTGTTGATTAGATTTTACATAACACTATTATAAGATATTGAAGCATTATCCTGAGAAAGACAAGCTGGAAGAATATTAGTTACAATTTTTGTTTTTTTTTTTTAATTTTTTAGAATTTTTTGTTTTTTTTTTTTGTAATTATTTTTACAACAAATTAGATTTAATTTAGTAGATTGTGAAAAATAATATGTTAAGTTCCACTTTAGAGTCTGTTAGGTTCCAAGACAGAATCTAGCAAGTTTCGTGATAGAATTTAGTGGGCTTTGAGATAGAAACTGAAGGATTCTAGTATGGAATCTGGTAAGTTCCAACTTTAGAACCGACTAATTTACAATTCGACACCCCGTGCTAGCAACGAAAGGCAGTTGGTCCTTCTTTGTTTTGAAAAAAATAAGTTAGAATCTAGTAGGTTCCAATTTTAGAACCTACCAAAGTTACAATCTAGCACCCCACGCCGTCGACCAAAAGTGGTTGGTGCTTCTGTGCATCAAAGAGAATATGTTGAAATCTAGTAATTACAATCTAGCACCCTGTGCCAGCGATCGGAGGCAATTAATGCTTTTTTGTTTGAAAGAAAAAATGCTGGGATCTGGTAGGTTCTAATTTCCTACCAAGTTACAATCCTGCATCTCGCATTAGTTGGGTTTCTTTGTTTCAAAGAAGATATGTTAGAACCTAGTAGGTTCTAGATTTAAAATCTACCAAGTTATGATCCGACACCCTGCATTGACGACTAGAATAATATACCATATGAGAGAGTGAGAATAAAGAGCAATTTATACTTTTAATAAAAAACATTTTTGATTGAATAAGGAAAAGTAACTTAAAATTTTAATAAATCATCAATTTTTAATAAAAAGACAGTTTCAATAAATGTTTTGTTGGAGGATATCTTTAATAAGTTAAAGCATTTAGGGCATTTTCCTTTTTTCTCTTGTTACCCTATTCTGCGGGGAAGTATTGGTAGTATATTCAATTAGGCATATGTAGTTATGATTAGTGTGTGTTGAAATAGGTTAGGTAAGAATAAAGACAGCATATGGTTACAGTCTGTTTCTTTACAACAGCTTTCTCCTTTTTTGCACGTCTCTTGAGAAATTTCCAATTACTCAACTAATAGTATTGAATTGTTTTACCAAAAAAAAAAAAAAAAAAACAAACAAATAATATGAAATTGTGTGTTTGCTTTACACTAATAATATAGAATTCGGTTCACCAAGAAAGGAGCCCATCTTCTACAGGCCAAAGAAGAAAAAAAATAAAAAAGAATAAAAACACACACACAATGATAATTGAGAGCAACAAATCTGTCGGAGCTCAGAAGCCAGCTAATTAATATTCAGCCAAGCCACATAAACTAAACAAAAAAAAAAAAAAAAAGAAGAAATAAATAAGGTAAAAGAGAAGAGATGCGATCACTTTCAGCTCCCCCATACCGTAGGAACAAGTAGCAATCTCACCCACTCCACTTACACTTTTCATTATTTATTTATTTATTTATTTTGCTGCAAAACATTGGATCCTCAAGAGTCGCTTTTCTCATCTTTGATGGGACATTAAGCCAACAATTAATTCATTAAAAAACCCACAATTAATGGATTAATTCGATTTTTAATGGATTAATTCGAAGTGCCAATAGAAATTGGTCTTTTTTTACATTTCATTTGTCATTTAAAGTAAGGTCGCTTGAGTTTTTTTTTATACTACTATTAATTTCACTTTCATGGTAGCTTCTCCAGGTGTCAATTTAGTTGAATGAAGTTTCGATTTCTCAAAAATACAATTTAGGGACAAATTAAGAGGTGGTTGATAAAAATTATAGGTGAAGTTGTAAATTGGTTATTAATATATACAAGTACATGACTAAACATATTTTCCAAAAATAAAACAAAAACAAATGCCAATTACAATGTAGTAACATATGGATTAGAAGGACAAGCAAATCAATTAACTTGCGAAATATTGAGCTCATAGATGAGGAGAAAGATTGTGCCATAGCAAAATATATATACACATACATATACATATAGGCCCCTTTTGACGTGACATATATAAGAAAGAAGCATAACATCACGGTCATTAAATTGATTGATGTGACACCACAAAATTTAGTCATTTTAAAAGACTATAAAGATGTTTGGAAGGTGGTAGAAACTGAGAATCACTTTTACGGTAGCATGTGAGAGCTCTACACTGTAGCAATTTTT
The DNA here is from genome assembly GCA_946598075.1 of Artocarpus hirsutus. Classification (NCBI taxonomy): domain Eukaryota; kingdom Viridiplantae; phylum Streptophyta; class Magnoliopsida; order Rosales; family Moraceae; genus Artocarpus; species Artocarpus hirsutus. The sequence continues at coordinate 28,688 of CAMOHE010047591.1, forward strand.
TTTATTATTACTGTAGCATGTGAGAGCTTTGTACTGTTTATAACTGAGTTTGTGGTGGAAATTGCAGTTCCCACCACTTTGTCAAACACCCAGTATGTTATACATCTTTAATATTCATTGACAAAGAATCAGTGTAAAAGCAAGAAATTTAATCATTAAAAACAATATTAATTAGAAAACGTTAATGTTAATATTATGTTTAATGATCATCATGTTATTTTTTTTTTATTTTTATATATGTTACCTTTGAGGTAGACATTGGTAAAAAAGTCTTATATATATATATATATATATTGCATATATAGCATATATTATTGCCATATATGTATCAAAATGTGAAATCATGTGGATAATGAAATGACTTGCACCATGATGAGGCTGAATAAGACTACTTATTTCTATAATAATTACTCCAACGTCCAATAGCATCATATGCCCTGGAATCACTATAAAGATCATTACGCTTTATTTGGAGAGTATACATGCATCCTTCTAATTTTTGATTGTGGGTCTTGCTTATATAAAAGTCGTTTCTTGCTATATTCTTAATTTATTTTCTTGTTTGTTTAAGTTCTGTTGATGGATTCTGCTATCTCTCTCTCTCTCTCTCTGTGTTCTTTTACCTTTGTTCTTTCTATTTTTATTAATAAATTTAAGTGAGGAGTTTATTGATCAAGTAGTTTAGTGAGGCACACTTAATTGAGATGTGTTAAGTTTCTCGACCATCATTTTTTTTTTCTCACTCCGTTTATATATGTTAGAATGAGTACTATAGCTTTTGCAAGGAAGAAAAAAAAAAAGAACAAAGAATGTTGGGGAAAAAACAACAAACAAGGCAAGCTGAGTATTGTATGGATTCGTTCGGTAAATGGATTTAAATAGTATTGATTTGGATTCTTTTGATTTGAGTGTTATAATTTGAATTATACAATTTGAATTGCAATCGGAGTTATGTTTGATTAGGAGAGTGGTTAAAAATTTGAGTTAGGAACAAAATCTAAATTTGAGTTTCGTAAGTGTTTAAAATGCTGGTTTGAGTTATGAATTTGTGTTTGGTATATCACAAATTTAGATTGGGATTTTTGTGCTTATTTTTTTGAAATATAAAAAAATATAACAGAAAAATATTAGTTTACATTTTGTTAAACTACAATTTAAAAATATTTATAAAAATCCTCATTTTGTTTTTGAAAAGAATATTTTTTTTTTTGTTTTTGTTTTTTGTTAGAAGCAGCTCTTCATAGCTGCAAATTTGTAAAGACAAAGTACTGCAGACAAAAAAATAACATAACACAACAACGTTCGAAAAATTAACTGTTTTTGAATCAATAGGTGTATAAGCAAACCAACCAAGAGGTTTATAGAAATACTAATGCCTAGAGGTGTACCAAGAGTGTTAGGCATAAGCTTCCCATATTTCCATCGCCATTGCATCCCTGTGTGCGTTCATGTTGCTGTTGTTGGCCCTATTTTGAATCAATGGGTTATCCTCAACCCCATCAATGTCTTGCACCCCTTCTTCTCATGTATAATTTTTACTTTCTATCTCCGCCATTGGAATTGTATCATCATTATACTACTTAAGGATCTCATCATTGCTTCGTCATATGCATATGAAGTTGTGAACAACGGTGTAAACAATAGGAATCAATGTTTGTTTGTCAAATAAAAAGGGCTTCATGCTCTTTAAATTAGGAATCTCACCTTTCATACACTGAAGGTCCACCCAATACAGCTATGAAGAGAGGAGTGGGTGTAGTCGAATAATTCCTTGGGAGAACGAGGACCCTAGTGTCACTCTCTATACTCCTGCAAGTAGTATGTAACTCCTCGATATAGAGTGAGGAAACAATCTTTGTTCGCATATCCAAAATCTGCTAAATAGAATTTCCTTAAACAAATCACATGTGGTGTCTATATATTCTGATAGTACAACAATTAATTGGTTAATTGAAAAAAGTGGTGATATTATCTTTTTGTACCTAGCTGTGGTCTTGGAAAGTATTTCTCTAGATCGAAGATAGCAACCAACAGCACTCGTGCATTATGGGCCGATCCCTCTTATCTAGTTAAGATAAATATGAATTCATGTCAAAGTCGCAAAGGCCCATGATATTTTGGGAATAAAATCATTTTCTTTTAATGTACTTTCTAGCATCTTCGCTAAGCGGAATGTATATGGGTACCTTATAGTAAGTTATCAACTCCCACATACCCAGGCATCCCCATCGTGTTCCTTAGTTGGCGGGGTTGCATAAATTCCGATGCATATAACATAGCAAAGGCTACTACAATGTCGTAAATAGCACTATCATCATTCCAATTATTATTTTTAGAACTTGTATTACCAAAATTCGCCATAAAATCCCTACAATTAATTATATTCCATCAATATAGCATAACTTCATCTTAAATGATCATATTTTGAAAATAAGCAAATGGATTCAAATTGAAGGCAATATTAATAACACAAATAACAAAGTGGGTAAAGAAATGGAAACAAAGTTTATTGCCTCAAATGCAAATAACAATCAAGTTCATAGTCCTGAACGAGAAATGAAAAAATTGAATCCATAAATAATACAGATGTAACCAACAATCATAAAACCAAATATAATGCAACATGAATTGATTTGCTATGGCTTTTGAAAAAAAAAAAAAAGAGAACTAAAAAATATGACATGCATGCAGGTAGGTTAGCACTAAAATGGATCATGTCCATTATAAGGTGGATGTAAATAATAAGGGGTATCATGTGAATAATGTGATGGCAATGGAAAGAAAGATGAAGGTGGTGCTTGAAATGGTCTTGATGGTGGAGGCAAACAATATGTTGTGTTCTGCTATTGAGAATGAACGTTCTCAATCCCCTTCTACACCAAGGCCGGTCGATACTCCTCCTTTGCTGTGAGGAATGTCATCTAAAATTTTGGGTTGTTTGACAGAAAGTCTATAAAGTGCTAATACCTATCTACACCCATGTTCATCTTATTCATGATGTTTAAACACTATTCCATTTGCCATCGTTCGAGATAAGCTGATTTGCAGAACTTGTTCAATCAGTGCCTCTATTGGTGCCGCAGCTAGAAAGAGAATCTGTAATACTCTATAATCCAGTTGCCGCAATGTTTAAGTCAGATTGACCCTTGCTTTGCATTGCCCCCTTCCTAATTTTCCTAGAGGTAGAAGCAATATTGGTGGCACGTCCACCAAATCTGCGACCATCAACCCTTGCCATATTGGAAATATAAGCCTGGTCTTTAGGATTGTCGTAACCATCTTCTATGTCAAACTGCTCTGATATTCCATCTTGCTCCTTTATGCTTCTCTGTGGTCTAAGAGGTTCATTTAGGCATGTGGAACTGAAAGCCATGGTATGATTCTTGATAGTAGACTCTTTGTGGAAAACCTATGCTTTCAAATTCTAATTGTTCACCGCCTTACCAAGTAAGTCCTTCACATGGGGGTTATTTAGACAACAAATGAGAAAGGTATTAAGATCAAAAAATATGCAAATTCAATTGTAAAACCAAGAGTTAATAAAGACAAAAACCAAGGAGGACATACCACTAAAAGATCATCTAAATACTCCTTCTCGCAACGAATTATCTTGGATTCAGGATCCCAACCAAGTCCAGTAGAATTTATGAGGATGAAGCACAGATAAAATTCTTTCGTAAATAGTTTCTCTTCTGTTTACAACATTCACCAGGGACATTACGGCCGAAAATCTCCAAGGCCTACTTGTCCCAATCAGCCAATGTAGGATTTCTACCAAAGTGGTTGTTTGATGCTCCACCAAACGTAACAACAATGCCCTCTTATTTTCGCTGCTCCAATTAATTGTTACCTCATCGTCGTCCTTTTTCTTCCCCATCTTCTCCATTTTCATGCACGAATCACCAAGCAGGTAAGCACCAATACAGATGCATATAATAAAAGAAAACAACATAAAAAAAAATTCACAACAATATAAACATAAATATGACTCAGGACCATTGTCTTCTTCTATTTCACATTAGAAGTATAATTATTGTGGATTGGCACCTAAATGTCCATAGCACTACTACAATTGGTTAGTACACTCAATGAAGGGCCAAAACGACAACTAACAGAGGGTAGGAAAAGGGCAAAACAACAATCAACACATAGGAAACAACAAGTGCATAATCACCCGGAGCACACTAGAATAATAAGCGCTATAGTCTACAATAATAACACTTCAACCAACATGATAAAGCATAAAAAGTTTCATCACAACCAAACCCATTTCTTAGATCAAAATGTAGTATCAACAAACTAATCATGTTTAATTTCTATTAACACAAAAAAAACTCATCAGCTAGCAAATACATAAATCAATTGTTGATCTCAAAAGTATGTACTTGAGAAGAAGAATGTCTTAAACCAATTCACAGTTACACCAACGACTTTTTTTCTTATTTTTTTGCCATGGAATTAAACTTGAGGCTCAAAACCGGTTCACAATATCACATCTAAAATGGTAGTAAAATGAAAAACTAGTGAAATAATCAGATTGTTCTAGCATTTAAAAAAAAAAATCCAAAGGAAATCAAAAAAAGGTTGAGAAAGGGCATATATGATAGTTAAAGGGGATAGGGAAGGCCAAAATGACAGCTTATAGGGGTAGAGGGGCCAAAACGACATCGAACATAACATATAGGGAAGAGCCAAAACGATCGGTAACATAAGGTAGGGAGGGCCAAAACGACAGCTCATAGAGCCGGGGAATGGCCAAAACGACATCAAATATAACACATGGGGAAGGGCCAAAACAACAAGTAATAAAGGGTGGGGAAGGCCAAAATGACAGCTCATAGGGTAGGGAATAGCCAAAACGACATCAAATAGGACACATAGGGAAGGGCCAAAATGATAGCGAACAGAGGGTAAGGAGGGCCAAAACGATAGCCTACAAGGGTAAGGAATGGCCAAAACGACATTGAACATAACACATGGGGAAGGGCCAAAATGGCGTTCGACCTATGGTGGGGACAAAGGGCTAGGAAGCCGACATGCACAAAGGATAAAGAAGCACTTCTCATGAGTAAAAAAAATTGAGGAATAAATTTAAAATAGAAAAAAAGGAAGTTAAAACTGAAATACTTATTGTGTTCAAGCCCACCGATGAATCTATAGATTCTGGTTGAACCCAAGCAAGTCGCGACAAAGACTCCAATCACGTGTAATGACACCAACAATGAGAATAGGTCAATCACACACGGTGGCATAGATGAGCATTATTACAGCTAGATCTACATCAATGGAGCAAAAAAGAAAGTCAAGGCACCAATTTGTCACTGGCGGGACCAATAGCTACCATTTTGAGAGAGAGGGGGTGGGATAATAGGGTTTCTAACATAGACAAAGAGTGGGGACGGTTAATGTGGTGCCTGTATGGTCTAGTGGGAGTCGGGGGATTTATTGCAAAAACAATTACCCTTCAACGGTAAAAAATCTTAAGAAAAGATATAGAATCCTGATTGTAACGATTCTTAGGGAATTTGAATAATGGCTAGCTTTCACTTAGCGAATGACTTGAGTTATCGAAAAAAGGGGGTGAACTCTAGAAAAGAGGATTGAGATATTTAGATTATTAAGGCACCAAATGGGTATTCTTCTTACTATATGGACTCTGAGTTCATATAGTTAGCCCAATACTTAAAACAAATGGCTCCGTAACAATGTTCATATATTCTTCTTACTAGGTTCTAGATCCATTATGGAATGTCAGGTCATCTCTTTCTTTTTGGGTAATGTGCATGTGAGGATTATTGTTCTCAAAAAGTTAGAACTCAATTAGGTCCAATTTGAAAACAAATCGCGTAGAGAATTTTTTTATGTTGACACGTCATGGAGAACTTGATCTTCTACAATATTAACAATGTTTAGTTGAATTATTGCTTAAAAATATTTGCCAACACGCATAATAGTACAATAAAGTTTTTTACTTTTCACCGTTATTTTTCAAAAATCCTTTTTATGAAAAACTTGTTAGTACAAGGCAATGAATTTTAAAAATATTTCTTAAACCATTAGGATCTTTTTCATGTTGTTATATTATAAAATAATCATATATTAATTGATTCTTACCTATTTGTCAATAACCTTAGCATTTCAATAGAACATTTAGATCTTTTTCTTTCTCCATCTAGAGTTTTTTGTGCTCTCACCTTTAGAAATAAGAAAACAATAATAAAAAATTACTGAAAAGAGAATTGAGCAAGTCAAAGACAACAAACTGGTGCTCTCACTTTATTTAACCCAATGAGAGGAGAATAGTGAGGAAGATGAGGAAGATCATAAGGATTTAAAATGTTTCATCATCAAAACTTGTTTTGCTCAATAAGTACAAACAATTATTTTGTACAGCAATGTCATAAGATAGACCTTGAAGGTTCCAATTTGTGCTCTTCACATTTTCATTAAGCTTGTTTTTGTTTTCTATCGAACAACCTGGTGGGTTTCTCAGATAAATGAAAAAGAGCAAATTATGCAACAACATGAGTTAAGATGCAGGAATTGATTCATATTGTTATGTAAAATAATCATTCATTATAAGTTGCTGAAGCCTAATTGACAATAATAAATTTAATTTATTGTATTCTCAAGGATTATTAACCATTTTGTCTCTCTTGCTTTTCAACTCTTATAAATCATCATGTGTGGACACCGATTGAATTTTTTCTTCTTTGATTCTCATTCCAATCCCTTTTGGCTATGACTTCTTTTTCTCTATAGGTGAGAGAACAAAAGACCTGGGGTGGAACCAATATATACCTCATAAGAGGTCCATGAGACCTAGCTTGTTTATCAATCCTTTCTAGAGCTAGACCTAGAGATCTATTTTTTATTAACTTTTGTAATCTTTTTTTTTTTTTTTTTTGTCATTCTCAGGTAGTTTTTTTGTTTTTGTATGGGACTGTAATTTGTGTAGTTTTTTTTTTTGGGAAATTTTGAGGAAAATATAATCAAGTATATTATTAAAAATGATCTATTAGATTACTTTTTGATAATGATTGGCTCTGACAATAGGGGCGGAAGGTGGTCCACCATTCGAATAACAAACAATCAGGTCGATCATTAAAAAAATCAACCAAATTACCCTCCAGCAATTGATCATTCATCTGGTATTTGAAAATGTAAAATACCAACAATATATGGGATTAGATAGTAAGGAACTCATTCTCCCTTAAGTAAGGTCTAAGGTTTAAATCTTGTGTATAGAAAAGCATTTGTTGAAAAAGCTTCCCCTTACTGCAGGCTCCGACTTGACTCAAATCTAGATTAATTGAGTATACTCTTACTAGAGTTGAGGGACCCTTAATATAAGTTCATGTCTTTTATAGGGTCCAGATATTAGATAGTTTACACCAAAAAAGAAAATGAAAAATAATTTGGTAGATTATTAAAAAATAATTTATCTTCGAGTGCCAGCGAGTAGCCAATCATCTTGTATTTGAAAATTAGAAAAAAAGGAGTACTTTGGTAGATTACCAAAAATAATGTACTAGATTATTTTTGCGATCAGCCCCGCTAATCGTAGAACACCTTGCGGCGCTACTGGTAGTAGTCTAGTAGGTTATGTTTTTAACTGCAGAAGTAATTTCAGGACAAAAATACATTATTGACCTTTGACCAATTTATTTGTGCAACATAAATCCAACGCGCAACATTACCTTCGCTACCACTTTATTCGGCGTCAATCTTAACGCACGTACCAATCACTTTTCCAATATGCATGCCAATGTTTTTGGTCATACTGAAAAAGATAAGGTTGTGGACCCAAAAGTAACAAACAAGAAATCATTACTGCTATCAATAGAGCCTTGTAGAAAGGCATCAAAGATCTCTCTTATGATCCTCTCAGTATGCCACTCTGTAACGCCCTGGAGTCAGTAATTTTAGATAAAGTGGATAAAAATAAAGTAAATAAGATGAATTAAGCAAAAAAAATAAAGAGAAAAGTAAATAAATAAAATAGAAAATAAATAGATATCATCGAAAATAAATAATATCATCGGCGGTCACCATCACGTGAATACCACGAAGATGGGGTCAAGATCTTATCCTCGTTCACCATCATGTGGATGTTTACCACGAAGGTGGATAAGTAAATAAAATACAAATAACATCAATAATAATAATAATAATAATAATAATAATAATACAAGAATACTAAAAATCATTGTCTTTGAAATAAATAACGCGGTAGGACTCACAAGACGAAAATGACATCAACAGCAACATCGGGACAAGTCGTATAGTGCACGTGTCATACCACAGTTTCGAGAAAATACCATTTCAATCCCAAGAGCTAGGTTCCGATCCTAGGACCTTCCTTCTTCTTTGAACCTAGAAGGAGGAATTTAAAAAAAAAAACAGAAAAACGTGAGCGAAAGGTGTGACGACCCACCTTTTCGAGTAGTCACTTTTCTTCTATAAACATTGTTCCTAAACAGTAATCTTACTTACTTAGTAAGAAAAATACTGAATTAATTTTTTTTTCTTTAAACATTTTTTAGAACGTACTGAAAAACTATTGCGACCACTGTCGTTATTTAAGTTGAGACCTTGCTCAACACTTGTCTTTAACACCATTTCAAATCGTTCCTTAAAACTTAATAAAAAACATTTACTAAAACCTAGCTTAAAACTTAACTTAATACTTATATAAAGCATTTCGAAAAATATATCTTAAAACTTTGAAAACACTTCTTAAAACTCTCTCATTTTCTTAAAACTTTGAAAACACTATATTAAATAGTAGAAAACCTTTTCTTCTGTGTAGTGGAAACAACTGTGGTGGTATGTACACCCAAATCTTCGCATCTGTCCTCTGCAGCACCCAACTCTTCTAACGGGTCCTACTGGTCACTCATAACACTACCTACAGCATGAAGAAACTTTTTACGAGCTTTCGCTCAATAAGCTCAAACATAAACTCACAAATCATTTAAACATGCTTCAAAAGCTTTTCTCATAAAAACCTACCGCTTGAAACATTTTTCATAAACATATTTCATAAACATTTTTTATAAAACTTTTCTAAAACGTTTCTCATAAACGTTTTCATAAAGCATTTCTGTAACGTTTTTCATAACACGTCATTTATAAACCTTTTCTTGTAAACATGAAAATGTTTTCATAAACACTTAACATAAACATTCCTTAGAATGTTTTTCATAGCATTTAAATATTTCATAGCAAAGAAAACAAGCAAAACAAAAATGCATATTCTATTTATGATCAATTATGAACTTTTAGTTATGAATGTCTTATGAACATTCTTCTCTTACTTTAACCTTCTACCTTTGTTCCTTAACTATCATTGTCTTACTTTAACTTTCCATCCCTTGTTCTTTAACTTTATGTATCTTACTTTAGTGTTCGTACCAGCATCATTAATCATGAGATCATAAACATAATGCTTCTCTTGCGGAAGACTTGAGACCATCGAACACGAGGTCATGTACCTCACACCTTAGAGGTCAAACTTTAACTTTACTTTCATTACCTCACAACAAAGAGGTTAGTACGACACTTTCTTTTTATCTTTATGTTACCTTCTTATTAACTTTAGTAAGCATGTCAGATGCAATCACATCACATGCAACACACTTGCAAATCATAGCTTATACTATAAAATCTATTGCATAACAAATGCAACTTAATGCATAACAAATGCATCATGTAATACAAACACTTTTTGCAAATCATAACTTGTACTCTAACACTTATTGCATAACAAATGCAACTTATTACATAACAAATGCGACACATAACGCAATCATATTTTGCAAATCATAACTTTTATTTTGAAACTTATTGCATAACAAATGCAACTTATTACATAACAAATGCATCATAAACTTATAACTTAAACTATAAAATATTATGCATTATCACAATGCAAAACGTATTCTAAATACTTTCTAAATCATAACTTGAACTTTTAAAAAACATTATGTATATCAATATGCCAATATACTTTAAACATAACAATTGCAAACTCATTGTAAATCTTGTTTTAAACTTTAAAACCATTTGCATAATAAATGCAAATATACTTCAAAATCAACTTGCAAAGCAATTGCAAACACATTTGCAAACACATTATATATATATATATATAATAAGCATTTGAAAATTATTTACTTCATGCTGTAGGTGAGGTCTGAACTTACTTGGACTATACTCTAGTGTTTTATATTCTGTTCCTTTCTCATTCCTTTTCCTTCCATTAGTTGGCTTCTGTGTCCTCATCATACGACACACGACTAATTCGTTAACTTTCTTTTTATCATCTACTCGATTAATAATAAAACGTAAACATTAACCATTCTTTCCTTTTAACTTGACTTGTATACTATCCGTTTACTCTTGTCTTTACTTAAACCTTATAAACCATCGGTTTACCTTTCCTTCACTTAGCCTTGTAACCCACCAGGGTTACTTTTTCTTTACTTAAACATCTCTTATTAAATTTTCCGTCTCATGGCGATTTCATTACTGAACGTATTACGAAACATTTTTCGTCTAAGAATGTTATGCTGAATCAGAGTATTCGACTCCGTTCTAGCTGTTTTCTTAAAAATGATTACTTTACCCCTAATGGGTTTTTCGTCCATTTCTTAACTTAATAAAACTCATTGCTTAACTTTAACATTTCATTACCTACATAATACAGAAAAATTCCCGCTAAAGAGCATTTTTTCGATATCGAGCATTTCGGGTCTGTTTTGGCCATTTTTCATAGAATGACCATTTTGCCCCTAACGTTTTTTTTTCATCCATTCCTTGCCTAAACTTTAAATCCTTAAAACTTAGCATCCATAATTAGTTACTATCTAGAGTAGTATAGGAAATCAACGTTTCCTAGTGAAAACCCAGTTTTCATACCATCTTATAGTTTTGGCCCCAATACAAAAATATTTACATTTTTTCCCATGGAACCAAAAATAATATTTTTAAACCATTAGTTCCCATTTTTCATAAAGAACATTTTTGCTTAAAGTACCACATTCAAAATCCTTTGCAAAAATGACATTTTTGTCCTTTAAATTTTTTTTTTCAATTTCAACAAATTCTTGTAAAATTAAAATCTCACAATCAGTTAAGATTTTTGATGAATTGTTTGTAATACCGAACAGTTTCGTCAAGATTTACAACTTTTGTGTTTTAACTTTTTTAAAATTCCCACGTTTAGAGGGACTTTTTGGCTGATTTTTAAATCTGCCGAGAAGAAACTTTTTCTTTCAATTTAGTCCTTGGGCCATTTTTGTCAAAATCTATTTTCAATCAGCAACTCTACCTTTGCAAGGGCAGTTCCCACTCTTGTGTCAATCATTTTCATGCCAAATCATCATTTTTGTAAAATAAGTACTAAAATTACAAAAATAGTACTTTTTGCAAAAACTAACATTTTCAACATTTAACCCTTAATTGTCACAATCTCAACATGCCATAATTCATGTATCTATGGGATTTAAGCAAAATTGTGCTTGAAAGCCCACATACTTTTGAAAGAATAAAAATCAAAATAAAAATCACATAATTTCAAAAATTTGAAATTCAAAACTTACCCCAAATAGCACTTTTGGTTTCTAGCCCTCCAAGAGCTCCTTTAAAGCCTTTTCCTAAGCATTTCTCACACAAAAATGCTTTGAATTAGTCTTCCTTCCTTAACCTAAAAAAAACCATGAAAACCTTGAAAAAAGTTAAGGTTTTTACCTTAAAACTTGTTAAAATCCTTTGAACTTCACCTCTTGAACTTAAATGGGGTTAGTTTTGCCAAGATGGGAAGTTGAAAAATTTTGGGAGAGCTTCAACCATGGCTGTCGTGGGTCTTGGAGAAGAAAGAGAGATTTTTTGGCAATTTTTTTTCATTAAATGCATGTTTATCCTTTGGGTGACTCATGGTAATCCATTGGGCTACCATGTGGCATAAGGTGATTGGGTCACCTTTCATGGCTTGGTGGCCCAATAGAATTCAAGTGGGTGTCCACTTTGTGGGGCCCAAAAATTTACACTGTATGATTTTTCACCATATAGTATTTTTCTTATACTGCCGTAGTAAAATCAGTGCAAAAACAATGACTGTGTAACATATTTTACTTGCCTCTGGTTTATTTTTGGAGGCCAAACATAACCTTTCTTATTCATTCATATTCTCTAAACAGCATTATTCCATACTGCTTTAACTTAAACAGTTCAATTTCTGTACTACATGAGCTTAAACAGTCACATTCTTACACTGTATTACCCTAATACTATGCAATTTTTCATGTCATTATATAATATTTTTTCTTAAACTGTATTTTTTGTCTTAATATAATTCTTAACTTAATGCATTTTTAATGCATTAGAAATTATCGGGTGTTACTAAAGACTTAGTAGAATAATTAGTTAAAAACAATTTAATTTACAACAATAATCATAGATAAAAATATCATTCGCAAATATCATTCACAAACAAATCTAAAGATCTTGACAAAAATAAATAAATGCTTACTTGTAAAAAAATTTGATAAAAGGTCACCGTACAGGTTTTGGAATTTGAAAAGAATATCAAAATATAATTCTTTTAAATCAAAGATAGAAATCATTCTTAAAATGAAACATTTAAAAAATAAACTTTGACCAAAACAATTTAAAAGGGGCTGTTAAAGAAAGGGATAGAAAATATCATATCTCATTTGAAATTCCAATAATGTAAGCTCTAAAAATAAAATTCAATGTAAGCTCCAATCAACATTCAAGAGCTTAAAAACTACATTTAAAATCAGACATTATATTTAACAAATATCATTATGTCATGTTAATTATCAATATGTCTTTTGATTCAAAATAACCCTAAGATAAAATCATAATCCCTTTTGAAACATTTCAGAATTATTAAACATTGAAAACTAGGGTTAAAACACAATTTTATATCATCTAGTTGGTCTGCCAAACACCCTGAACCGGCCTGCCAAACGAACATAGATCGGCCTACCGAACATCCAAACCGGCCTGCCAAACTGCTATAGTTTGGCTTGTCAAATTGGCAAAATATGAGGACCCGAGACTTCGAGCCTCAACCTCCCTAAGCTCAAAAATCCAAATTAAAACCTATTTTTTCAATCCCAAGGCATAAAAATCATATAGAAATCTTAGAAAGACATAATAGAACATATTTAAATCATTTTTCCTAAATTTAAACTCAATTTCACAATAGATTTGAAAATCTAAGAAAAATATCAAAACTTGATTAAATCAAATTTTTGTTCAAATAAAGTTTAGATTTATTGTAAAACAAGTCCTATAAGCTTAGATTAAACATTATCTAAGCACAATGAAGTTCGGATTCGACAATCAAAGAAATTTAAAAAATTAAAAATAAAACTTTGAATTTTAAGAAAAAGAAAAAACTAACCTTTAATGGCGTTTTTGGGTGAAAAACTTAAAAATTTGAACTTCAATCCTTGCTCAAATTCATGAGAATGAAGCTTGAAATCACAATTTTTTTGAGAGAAAGAAAAAGAGAGAGAGGGCTGAGCGCGAGAGGAAGAAAGAGAGAGAGAAAGCGTGAAAAATGAAAAGAAAAAGAAAAGGGAAAGGAAAAAGAAACGCCCCAAGGGCATTTTTGTAAATATGAAAAAAATGTGGGATAAGAATATCATTGAGCATTTTAAAACTAAAAATCAAATTTTTAAATATGAAAAATGCAATAAAATTTTAAATAACTGAAAATTAATATAAAAAATTTCACTAACACACTTAATAATTAAACTTAACATAAGTAATTCTATTCGAAAAATTCAGGAGTGTTACACACTCTCTCTTGATTGATTTCTGGGACAACAACTTATCCCTTGTTTTCCTTCATTTATAAAAGAATCATCTATATTTGCCAATAATCTCATCTTTCTTTTAATTAGTGATGGCAATTAGGGATTTGCATTTCTATTAGTGATGGCAATTAGGGACTTGCATTTCTATTAGAGAGGCCAGTTGTACAAGAACATGCGTTGGTTTTTTTAATAAGAACATATGAATGATAAAGTATCTTTTGCATTAGCGTTTAATGGTTTGAAAAAAAAAAAAAAGCACAATTGATAAATAGGTCATTTGATAATGTGGTTTGAACTACAATTGTAGTTCAAACTAAATTTGTTACCGTTTTTTCTCATAAAATCTGAAAGGCAACTTAGTTTGAATCAAAATTTGTAGTATAAATTGAATTACCAAATGGATTAAAAATATCTTTTGCATTGACTTATGCATTGACTTATATTGTTGCTAAATACGACACTTAAGTGAAGACAATTTACATGTTGTCGAGAAACTTTCTTTTTTCTTATTTATCTTTTAAATATTGTTGGTGATAATGGTAATTTATAGTTGTTTAAGTTTAATTTACAAGTAATAATTTTTAGTATCATTTTAGTAGTCAGTAGAAAAAAAATCAAATAGTGATGATTAAAGTTATTTTAAAAATAATTAATCTAGTAATAAAAATGGATTCAGTAATAGTTCATTAAAAAAGAAAAAAATAATTGTTATAGGCTATATAATAAATTAAATTGTTGTAAGCTATATAATAAATTAAATTGTACTTATCAACAAAAAATGTTAATGAACATTAATATATGTACACATTTAATTTATTCCAAGTCAGTAAGAACCATTAACACTTCGATATTTTGATATATATAATTCAACACTCTGATGCTTAACTACGCAGTTTGTATTCACGTGCCTACAAATTTTGTCTTTAATATATCGAATATAGCGACAACCAATATGCAACTTAATTTATGCACTCAACAGTTGGATCTGTTCGGTAATCGATGAGTATACATGGTTTCATCAATTTTTTGATTGTCTTGTTTAGACAGTTTAGGACTGGAATCTTATGTTAATTGTTGTATGTGTCCACTCATCATTTCTTGCTATAGAGGTTTTGGCAGTCTTCACCTATTCTCCATTTCTACACGAGATTTAGGAGAACTAAGGGAAGATTTTGCTGACGTTTCTGCGCGAAAGGAGCGTTGTCAATTAATAACACATGCATGTAAGATATAGTCCTAATTAATGGGACAAATTATTCTATCGAGTAAAGAGGAAAGTTGCTAATTGAGTATCAGTCATTACAATTATTACCTTTAATTTTTTAACCAATTAAATATATTGACATATGAGATTATGAATTTTTATGTCACAATATATGGTCTCATAATTAATATGTGAATAATGTTTGGTTTTTAGCTGCTTAGCTTAGTCTCGCATCGATTGTAGAGTAAGTCTTTTGTTTTCTATAAGCTTAAGGACAAAAGCTTAGTTTGTCATTCTAATCATTCTAAAATTGGGAACATTCGTTCTTGTTTGGTCGCATCTCTTTTTTGGAATTTTATGAATTATTTTCAAGTATTTTTCTTTTTTAATTATTATTTTTTTATTTTTTTCGTAAATCCAATTTTAGTTTTCGCTGTGCAAAAAAAATAAGTGATAAATTATTAAAAAATTAACATAATAATCAATAAGTGACAATAATTAATTGTAAGAAAAATTTGCAACTTCTTGCCCTAATTTAAGTGAAATGCAACGCACAACCTCACATTTTTTAAAATTACAAAAGTAACAGTTCATATTGACAAGCCCTCCAACTTTTGGAGTGCATTGTTCATCATCGAATTTGAATTGAAGTCAAGGGAAGATTACTATTGCTTATTAATATTGATTATGTATGTTTATTATCTGATTTTTTTTTAGATTTTTTTTCCTGAGAGTGCATGTTTCTTGTTAATCTCTTAAAGGAAATAATCTAAGTTCGAGATGACAGCATATACGTGTCAACCAATCCTTGCAAAATGTTGGCAACATTGTTGCGTCCGTAGACTTAAGTTTATAATATTTTAACCCTAATTAATTACCAAACAATTTCTTTTTTAGTTATAATAATTGTTTTAAATTATCTAATAAGGAAAAATGGCGCCTAAATAGCACGAGAAAGCTCCGATTCTTCCTCGGAGATAATTTAATTTCCAACAAATTACATTAAGTAATCAAATAAAAATTCTTATCTGACCATGTCTGAGGCGTGCTTATGCTAATTTAGACTTGAAGCACAAGAAAACGCTTACTTTGCAATTTGCTTGGTCAAAGGTTCATGGCTACCAATGTTAATTAGTTGCACCAGAATTAAGAAATTATCTCTTGGTCTTCGTTTAAGAATATGTGATTGTATAATTTGTACAGTGAGTACTTTATGGTAGGTTTAATAAAACTGGTAAGCTAATCTTTATCTCCAGTTGTTTTACAACTCCCATTTCTAAAATTAATTATTATTGTAAAAACACCTGAACAGTAGTAAAGATTACTCCGTTGCACTTGTTTGCAGTGCGCTTTGAGAAAATTACATCTTATGCCGTATTTTTAAAAATGTGTTTATTGATGACATTTAAAAAAGTTATGTCACACTACTATTTATTTAACATGTTTCAATTGTGTCATACTTAAACATGTATGATACTTATAAAAAGTGAGGTTCAAAAGAAATAAATTTATGAAAATTTTCTACTACATTTTATTCAGTGCTTTCTCGCCCAAAAAAAAAGAAGAAAAAGTTAATTAGGGTGTTTGGATCATTTGTTCGAACTAAAAATATTATAACAATTCAACTTCTATAAAAGAAAGTATTATAGCAAAACTGTTGGCAAATCAAACATCCTATAAATTTTTACCAATTCAGAAACATTGACAGCATACATGGAGCCAAAATAGGCCTAGTGGGGGCTTAAGCCCCCGCTCTTTTTTTTTTTTTTTTTCTTTGAAACATTATACATACATACATTTAAAACAACCTCCTCTGACATTGTGACACCCAAGAATTTCGAGTGCATTAAATATGCAATATTAAGAATTTTGTTTAAGTCAATTATGTACAAATTTTGTGAATCAAATTTTATGCTTGAAAATTTGTTAAATATTTTAAAAACATAAAGACTATCACAATGATTATTATTTGAGTTTGATTTTGATGACAAATTCTATAAAGATGAAAATAGGATTTTTAAGATTAAAAATTATACTATAATCTTAAGTAAAGAATGAAAGAACCAAAGATAAGAATTGGACAACAAGCAAGAAAAAATAAGTTAGAAAGCTTAATTATTGCAAAACATATTGCAACAAATTTGAAGACGGAAATACAGTAAAAAAAATATATTGTATAGAAATATGAAAAAAAAACTATACTATATAAAAATTAAGCAATACAAAAATATGTAATATGAGAATAATGCAATATAAGGATTATACTGATAAAGTTATACAGTATGAAATTTGAACAAAAAAAGTAAATAGTATAAGAATTATATTGCATGAAGTTAAGCAGTGTGGAAATTATGCTGTAAAGATGATGTGGATGCTTGTAGACTATAAAACATAATGCAATGTAAATTTGAACCATTTAAAAAGTAAAGTGAGGCTTACAAGGTGACACCCAAAAGGTGAAAAATGTACTATATCTCCTTTGGTAGAATTCACAAGTGTTGTTGGGCAATTTTTCTTTGCATTTAAGTCCTCAAAGTGGTCTACATATATCAAGGGGTCTTTTTGACACAAATGTTTTCTTTTTCTCCAAGTTTTTCACCATAAGTTGGAACTTTTCCACAAAAATCTGACCAAGCTACACGTCCATGCTTGATCTTTGTCATTAGTTGTGTTGGTATATGTGATCATTGATGGGTCTAGTTACGGCATATATAATGAAGGTTTCCAGAAGCCCTTCTCTCTCTTAAAGTTTTTGATGATTTTGTCCTCCAATCATCCTTGAAGCAAACTCAAGGGCTTTGAAGGAGTTTAAGGAAGTTTCAAGGTGAAAATCTAAACTTTACCTATTATAATCTAAGTTATTTGTGCAAGTTTTGAGATAACTTTCATGGAATGTGTTATGGATTGTTATCCAGGATTTTGTGAAGTTTTCAAGTGCCAAAAGTAAGGACAAACATTTGGGAAATGACTAGATAAAATCCTATCTCCTAAAGCTGTGTTAAATTTTATATTTATACTATGCATACTAAGTGTGTGATGTATATTATAGACTCTAGCATATAAGAAAAACACTATGGCATGTTTAGCTTGTGTATTATGTTGATGATGATGAGATTGAAAGATTGAAAAACAAAGGTTTTAGGTAAAAATGACAAAGTATGCCAAACTTTGTTATAAGAACAAAACTAAACACTTTAAGTGTTTGATAAAGGATTTTGAGCATGGCATGTAAAAGGAATGTCATGGCATGATTATTTTGAGTATTGAGTAGTTAATGATATGTTTAAAAAAGGTTAAAATGAGATTAAACCCTAGAAAAATAAGTTAAGGAGAGTTAAGATACAAAAAAGTGTTAAAGGATATGTTTGAAAGATTTTTGTGTTTGAGGCCCTTAAAGGCCAAATCATTCTTTGAGTTCAATGCAAGATTATTAGAAATATCAATCCAAACAACTTTCGTGAAGAAATCCCATTAAAATTTTGACCGAAGCAAGCTGAAAGAAAATTTTGTTAAAAGAAAAAAGTTATGAAATAGTTTGAAATTGACAAAGTATCTTTTGTAAGTTTTAAATTCTTGTGAAAAAAACTGAACATTTTAGCATAAGGTAGTTATTTTTGGTTTTGGGGGCAAAAATGTTAAGATTTTTATGCTTTAGAAAAAACCATAAAACTATATGGAATGAGAATTTTCACCAAGGAATGTTAATTTTCTGTACTTCTATGAGAAGCAAGTAACCACAGAGGTTAATTTTTGAAGGACTTAAAGCTTTTTTAATCAAGTAAAGAATGAGAAAAAATGATAAGGACGTAATCGTCAAGATTTTTATATTATAAGCCAAAACTGTAAAATTCTGATAAAATGGATTTCAAGGAAGACCAATGTTATAGTTTTTGTAACATTACAAGAAGTAAAAAAAAATGTAAGTTTTTACTTAAATGGGATATGAAAGATTTCTAAGACTCGTCAAATGCAAAATGATCATTTTTGTAAAAAGGTCAAAACGGACCCCTCAATACCTGATTTAGGGAAACGCCCTTTAGCGAGAATTTTTTCATAACCTATAAGTAATAGGATGGTAAAGTAAATCAAAAATTTTAGTAAATTTACATGACTTACAAAAAAGCAGTTAATGATAAAATTGTCATTTTTTAAAAAGTTGCTAAAACAGAACCGAGTCCTTTGAATTAGTGAAATGCTCTTAGATAGAAAATGTTCCATATCATGTTGAGTAATAAAATCATCAGGTGCGACGAGAAATTTAACTAAGAGATGTTCAAGTTAAGTAATGGAAAGATAAATTGATAAGAAACGAGGCTAAGTATAAGGAATTAACATTTAACATTTAAAGTTATGTTATTGTTCAAGTAGGTCAGTAATGAGGAAAATTAGCTAATAGTCTAGTGTCTTTTGAAGAGGATATAAAGCCAACTAATAAAAGGGAATGGATAGGGTTGGGACGCTAGAGTGTTATCCAAGTAAGTTTAAAATCTCACCCATAGCATGGAAAAAAATGATTTCTAATGCTTTGCATATGTTCAAAGTATGTTTGCATTTGTTATGCATGATGATTTAACGTTCGTCATGATTTGCCTTGTGATTGCAATTGTTATCTTCAATGATTTAGACATTAAGTTTTGTCATACACAACATCCACTAAGATCACAAGATCGGTAATCAAAACCCACATGTTAAGATAAGTAAGTATCATACCAGCCTCCTTGACATGAGATATACAAATTATTTTAAAGTTGTTACCTCGTTGTTTGATGTTCCTAAGTCTTCAACAAAAGATGCATTATATTCTTATAATTGATGATATTAGTACGAATACTTAATTTCACAAGATAACGAAAAGATAAGAACAATGGTAAGAAGTTCAAGTTAGTTAAGAATAAGTTTATAACTGAGCATAAATAGAATAATGTATTATGACTTTGCTTCCATTCCTTTGAGTAATGATCTTATGAGAAACATTTTGTAAAAACATTTTACAAGAAATGTTTATGAAAGACATTTTATTAAGAATGTTTACAAGAAATGTTATAAGTAAGATGTTTCACAAGAAAATTTTTTTAAGAAGATTAAATAGGTGAGGTATTTCTTATACAACTATTCTAGCTCAATGAAACCTAAGTAAATGGCATGTTACAAGATCAAAAACAATTGAAAATCCCATTGTTCTAAAATGATCTTCAATGTACATAAATCTAATATCTAGAAATGAATAGACCACAAGCAATCCTTACAAAATTAGAATTAGAATAAAATAGATATGAGGAAATTAGAATAAAATAGAGCTCAAAAACCACTTAGAAGCTCAAGCCTAACACAAGAAAAAATCCTTTTTCTTAGCCTGTTTGACAAGTTAGAATATCTGAAGTGCCAAGTCACTTGTGAAAACTCTACTGCAAGGACATATGACTTTTCCAACTGAAGGCAAATTTCCCTTAATCAAGGGTGGGTCAAAGGGGAACCTAATCCAAGGTCTGTAACTTGCCCGAATTGGTAGGGCAAAGCTTCGACCTCATAGATACCGTAGTGGCAAACTGCTCAAGATAGTACTTCTAGGTAGGCTAGACATTAATGCTCTAGACACATTCAATCCCCTAGTTAAAGACCAAATTTGAACCTAGAGAGAAAATCTCCCGTTGCAGCAAGTTGCCACATATGGCTACTTCCACAGGACCAGACCTAGAACTACTCTCAACCAAATTATGTTATCACTTTCCTCTATAAATATCCTCCTTAATGCCCTTGAGAGGAGGCTAATGAACCCCATTCTATTCAGACCACTAAAAGAAAACCTCCATCTCCTCCATTGTCATCTCCACCAAAAACCTCTATAACCACCATAGCCATCATCTTTCTTAAGCTAACATCTACATTACAGGTCTGACTAGAAGAGTTGGTTATTAATTAAGTATTTTTACATTTAGGATACGCAAAAGATAAAGAACAAGAAGATACAAACTTGGGACAAGAGACAATTGAGGCTAAGACATGTGGAACATTGACTTGAGAAATAGGAGATGAATAGAATGAATTGACTAAGTGAAGTTGAAGCTGAGGGGAGTCAAAGACATAAAGTCCATCTTTAAGGTTCCCAGCCAGCAAGATATTTTGAGTTGTTCTATCCTTGAGAAAACAAGCAGAGGCATGAAATTCAAAATAGACATCATTGTCAAGAGCAAATTTTGAGACACTAAGTAGATTCTTTGTGATTTCAAGGACTTGGGGTAAATGAGTAAGAGATAAAGTACGAGATTTATCAAAGGAAGAAGAAAATGTAGAAGTACCAATATGACAAATACTAAGGCCCTTACCATTACCCATGTGTACTTGGTTAGGGCCATGGAACTTAGTTTTGTGCAATAGATTCCATGCATCATTAGTGTAACTCCCTTTAGTGGGGTTAACAGTTTTTAATAAATAAAAATAAAGATCAGAAAATATAAATGAAACATCAAAAGAAATTTACCCAGGACTTAATTGAAAACTTCAAAGCAAAATAAAAATATAAACAATAATTTAAATCACAGTTTAATATAGCACCATAAATTTAATAATATAAAACTGTCATCATCATCATTCCAATCCTCAACAAATCTTAATACAGTCACAGAAAAGTAACATTCGATTGTTACATTATCATGATGGATATTCTTAGCAAATAAAGCAAATCCAAGGTTATACAGCTGCATAGTTTATCTTTTCATGACTCATCTATATCCACTGTGCAATAGAATATCATATCACTTAACTCAACAAAACCCAAATAGGCATGGTTGACACCCTCCAAACATTCCAAGGGT
The DNA here is from genome assembly GCA_946598075.1 of Artocarpus hirsutus. Taxonomy (NCBI): domain Eukaryota; kingdom Viridiplantae; phylum Streptophyta; class Magnoliopsida; order Rosales; family Moraceae; genus Artocarpus; species Artocarpus hirsutus. Next base: position 50,560 of record CAMOHE010047591.1, read on the forward strand.
GTCCTGGTGAGGGGTCATCACACCCTAGATCCTTACTAAGTCGATTCATATACAATGCATTTTGAAACTTTCGACCCAAGGGAGCGTCATCACCTGTGCCCTAGTTTATCTTTTTGGGTGTTTGTGCCCAAGGACGTAACCGCCTCCTTCTTCATGTCTCATCATTTCTCTATATTCAATCGTTATTTATAGAGTCAGTTTTCCTAACCATGCTTCTCACTTTACAACAACATGTGTCAAATCATTATGTTCCTCGCTGTACAATACAGGACGAGTTCCACATCATTATGTTATAGATATAATTATATATATTCAAAATATCATATACATATCTTGCAGCATAAAACAACCAAATTTTAATTTACCAAAACCTCATAAAAGATGAGTAATAGAATCCCTAAGTTCTAAGCTTATGAACAATTTTTAATCTCGGAATTAATTAATGTTAGCTCCACACTCCCTTGATCCTAAGGCGTGTATAAGGACAATTAAAACTAAAGCACAACATACAACCAAATTCATAAATAAATCATGTGTAAATCCATCTCACTAATGTGCTATTAAAGTTTTTATGCAAATTTCTTTTTGAATGCCTAAGTAAACAATTTTTGTCTTAACATAATATAAAATGTATACAAATAATCTATATGTTTTAGTCTCTAATAAGATTCATAAATCATTTAGGATAGTGCTGGAAAAGTTGTAAGATATAAAGGAATTAGGAGATGAGTAAAGTTGGGTTATTGGTTCAGGTTAGCAGCTGGTATACTATAGTAAACTGGTAGTACACTTTTGCAACAAGAGCAATTTCACTATCTACAATCAGCATATGGGTTAACAGGTGGTTTAAAGATAAACAGGCAGTATACTGCCAATGACAGGTTTACTAGTTTCTAATTCAAAAATTAAAAAAAAATAAAAAATAAAATATAACTCCAATTTAGGCTTATGATAGCTCGTTAGAAAGCTTAAGATGTCTACTTTTTAAATGTGTAAACCAATTTACAAAATTGATTTTCGTTTAATCACAGAATTTCAAGAAAGAGCCACTGCCCAATGAGGTATTACAAAGTTTATGGAATACCAAGTTTCCCTTTACACCAAATCATATTTTCCTTGTACAAAATCTCAAAACCATATCAAAATATGTAGTATGCATTATATACTTATAATAAACATATTCTCATGGGTTTTTATGCCAATATCATCATCAAACAATATCTCAAGCATTTTTTGCAAATAAGGGTGAAAACATGCTTATATCAAACTTTCTCATTAAAAGTTTTTGATACTTTTTTCATACATCAATCAAATCCATGATGAACCTTTGCAGTATGTTTCTAACATGCGTATGGAACTAGTTTAATTATATAATTCTCTGTTTATGATATATATATACACACACACTTAAACTATATACATATGCACCATAATAGCAACAAAAAACATACTCATGTTCAAGAATACAAATTTGGACAAACTTTTGAACATAAAACTTACAAACAAAAAATTAAATCCATTCACAAGATTCTATCCTCAGATTACAGCAAGATGGAAACTTAAAATGACTCCAAAATAAGTTTTTTGGCTCTGGGTTTAGTTGGATTTCTTTTACTTCAATTAGAGGTAATGGTGGCTGGTTTTATGGCTGCCTTGGGATTATTTTGTTTTAGCAAGAAGATAGAGTGGAAGAAGTGAGAAAGAATGGAGACTTTTGTGTAAGGATTGCTTAAGGTTCCCTTTGATCTTCCTTTGCCTTGTCTCACCGTGGGAGAGGAAAAGAAAAAAAAGAAGAAGAAGAAAAGAAAGAAGGGTAGGGGAAACAAGAGAGACGTGAGGAAGAGGGAGATTGATTGAGTGAAATAATTGAGGAAACATAGCAGGTAAAAATGAGTGTTATTTGTCTCCCCAGGAGACTTTAGCTCACATAATGCTAAAATAGCATTTTGAAAATTTATTAGAAGTTCCAAGGCTTTTCAGTAAACATACTAAATAAATATAGGAAAATTTTAGAGAATTTAAAAATAGATAGAAATAAATATTATCAATAAGATTTTGAATGACACAAATTCAAATTGGCATACTAATAATTACTTTAATTACCATAATATCCGTTAGGAAAATAACGGGTGTCACAACTCTACCCCCTTAATGAAATTTTGTCCTCAAAATTTCAAATCTAGCAATACTAGTAAAAATCTCAATTCCATTATGATTCCAATTCTAAGTCAAAACCATCCATGTTGTTTGTTCTCCAAATTTAAGTTATCGTATCTCCACTTATTTCCTTGAATTATCAATCTCACTCTAAATACTAAATCCCTCAACAAGAGTATTTCTAGTAGGTTCCAAGTTTACAATACCACATTATGGTCTAGGAATCTGATCAGAGAAACACACATATTAATCATACATTCTTCCAGTCCTTAACTGTCCATGGACTGTGATTTACAATTACACCAAAAAGATTGTTTGATAAATTTTGCATACTTTATTTTTGGATTCCTTTTCCTTTCTAAGTAAAGAGAAGTCAAAAATGGTTGATTTCACATTCCACTATTAAACTAAAACATAATCATGAAACATATAACACAATACTTCTATTCAAAACCATACATTAAACTTTTACATAAAGATATTAGATAGAATCTCGTAGTTGTAGACAAACATGACAAATCCTCCATTACACAGCTACCTGCATGACACAAACATTTATCCCAATTAACATACTCATATTTCTACGGAGTATTCCCATAATTAACTTTGGCACTTCTACAAAACATTATTAACATTACAAACATGATACAGATACGTTTCAAAAGTACAAGGCACTTCGTATATCCAGCTATCCATATCATGCATGCTTAGAGAACGCAAAAATTTCGATAAACAAAATATTGGACCTTAAGTGGGATGCGTTTCGAGAGCATCAAGCACTTCGTATCATCAGCCATCTTGGCATTAGGGTCAATGAATCTAAAGATTTTAACAATAACATACTATAAGAAACACATAGTGTGGGAAAAACGGTTATTCATAACATATGAAACACGGACGTACATGCCATTGACAAAACAAAAATTGCTAACAGAAAATTACAACTGTACAACTAACTGATTCTCTATTGTTAGCAAATATACTAACACTGCTATTACAATTACAGCTAATATAATACTCTCAACAATACTATATTAACGATTCAGCCAAGAGTTAAAAAGAACAACATCATAGAGTATTTCTCCAATTTTATTACTTGGAAGGACACACTGTCAAAGTGCCGATTCCTTTTTAAGTTGGTAAATTTTCTTATACTTTTGTTTTTTTTTTTTTCTCATTTGTGTTGCTATTTTTTATTAAATTAAAGTAATAGATAGTTAAGTATGTCAAAAGATTTGAATTGTTAAATAGTTGTTACATTATTATTACATTTTGAAGAAGGGGGTTTGATTATTTTTTAGGGCAAAAAGATTTGTCAGATAAATAACCAACATTAATATTGTTTACTTATTCAATTAAAAAAAAAAAAAAAAAAAAAAACCTCATTCTAAAATTATAGTATATCCATTAGTTTATCAGCCTCTAACATTGGATAAAATTCTACTGGTTGTTACTGCTACAGTTCAAAAAGTAGTTTCTGCTATATATTTTGTGAGGAATTGATTGTACAATCAAATGGAAGATCAATTTATGAATGACAAGTTACTTATATACATCAAAAAAAACATTTTCAATAGTCTTGATAATGAAATTATTATAAAACATTTTTAAGGGATGAAAACTTGTCCAGGATAATTGTAGTACATTAATATATATAAATTTTTATTTTAATTATTAGTCCTCTGACAACAATTTCTGGCTCCATCTTGATCGGCAGATTGTTATAAGTAAAAAAACAACGAACAATTTGACCATGTGGTGTTTGGTGACAACTAAAACACATGTGAGGAATAAAACAAGACCCTACGTAGATATACGTGTAAGAATTCTTACTGAGCCAATTAAAAAACATGTCACGTCAGCTGATCCTAGCTAATTAACCTGCTAATGGTTTTTTCCCTTTGTCTTTCTTGTTTTGGAATGAACTTTTTAGATTATTGACCATAAACTATTTCGCCTTTTCTGGCGACTCACAAGCAGCTAGCGTCACGCGATACGGAGAAAGACAAGTTCATTTACAATATGCTATTTCCAGGAAGCAACGACCACCACTGAGCCATTTTGTAGAATCAAAAAACAAAAGCCATCTTTTTTAAACTTTAATTCAGTTCAGTACACGAGACTTTCAAGAAAACCGCATATACTCCTAAGCCTAACAACGTTAATGAAACATTCAACCTTGTCCACGGTCAAATTATCAACTTTAAGCTAATAAAAAATGTGGGAATTAAAAAGACCAAATTAAGCATCTAACTGGGAATAAAAAACCAGAATATTTATGTTTTTATCCCCTCTATTTTAAGTTAATTCAAAACCTATACTTTCGTTTTTAATCTTAATGAATTTATACCTTTAGACTAGATTTAATACACAAATTTATACATTATTTCAATCAATAATTGATTTTAACATTTAAAATAACCAAATTATCTTTAAGTAAAATAGAGAAAAATTAAAACTTTTAAAAAATAAAAATATAAAAACACACAAAACAAGTATTTTAAGGGTTCTATATATATCTGAAGTTGAAAACCTCGGTATAAAAGTTTTTCAAATTTGTGAAGTTCTTTTATTTTTCAACAACGAGGTATTTTGGGCAATTTCTTAGATTAATTTTGAATATTAATTAAGAAAATGTATAAATTTATGTATTAAATTTAATCTGAAGGTATAATTTTAATGAGATCTAAAATCGAAAGCATATAGTATTTGAATAAACTTAAAATACAACACATAAAAAGGTAACCCTCTCTCTTTTTTTTTTTTTTTTTTTTAAGAGCAAGCATCTAACCAATCAAATATACGGTTTGTTCAAAGTTTTTATGTTAGTACACCCAAATAAGACGGAGCTTAAACCTCTATATAAAATCAAAGAAACACAAAGAGTAGCCGCGTTTAACATAATTATCCATTAGAAGAGAAATAATAAATATATTGAAATATGGATTATGCATATGATTTTAGTCGCCTTTAATTATTGGTGCATCGTATAGTCAATTTGAGTCTCTCTTTGTTATTCAGGTTCTTTTTTATTATTTTTTTTTTCAGAATTGATCTTGTTGAGTTTGTATTTTTAAATTTTCTCTTTTTTCTTTTTGGCATTTTTTTTGTTAATTTTATAGATTAATATGGTAGATTACTAGTATTAATCTATCACATTTCTTTGGCAACCAGCATCGAAGACAATTGGTGATATGTGTTGCGTTTTGGGAATTAATCTCCTATATTACTCTTGTTAATATACTTGATACGCTAGTAATGATGAACAATGTCGCAGTGGATTGGCGATTTGTGCTGAGAAGGAAAGTTAAAAGTAATAAATTACCAACGATAATCTCCTAGATTACTCTCCAACAACAGTGGTGGTCACTATTGACTTTAACATCATCTGTTATGTTTTTACCGATAATAATCTAGTAGATTACATTGGATCGGTGGTCCAATTTTGGTACAACACATTTTGTTGACCTTTGATTGAAAGAAATTTAAAAGTCTAAAGCCAAATTCCAATTGTTATTTATCTAGTTTTCTCCTATATTATATGAAATCTCCCTAATACAAGATTAAATCTTATCTTCTCGGTGCATGCTCGTGAATTCTCTTTGACGTTGCAACAAGGGTGGTGCCTCCACTGTTAATCTCCACCCCTTTATCATCAACCTAATGAACTCGTTCCCTATCACATCGACACAATTTTTAGTGAGTCACAAATTTTTCTCTTCGGAGAGAACAACATGATATAGTCGTTCACCGCATAATTCTCATCATATGGTCGTTGTCAAGTTATCAATTTCTTCCAACTTAGACCAAAGAGATATCTCAGATTTTGTTTTTTAGGAGAAATTGATCTTCTTTGGTTTTTCACTAATTTTCTTGATCTTGTTGTTTTTACTAGGCTTTTTGATATTGATCTAGCATTTTGTTTATTAGTGTTGACGTGATCATTGTTGTTTATTTTTACGACAATTTCAGTTTCCCTTTGTTAGTGAGATTCAGTTTTTTTCGTTGATCTTTTTGAGTATCTGTTTGTAACTTTTTGAGTCTGTTTTTTAATAATATTTGTTTTTTTTTCTTTCATTTCATAAATTATTATGGCAAATTGCTTGCATTAATGTTTCATATTATTCTGGCGACCGGCATTAAAGACGGTTGGTGATATGTGCTGCTTTTTGGGGAAAAAAAAAGTATATTACTCTTTTAATCTACTAAATATGCTTTGAGGACGACTGGTGATTTGTGTTCATCAAGCAGAATAATAAGCTGATAGATTGTTGGTGATAATCTCCTAGATTACTCTTCGACCATTGATTACTATTGATTCAAAGATCATCTGTTACGTTTTCACCGTAAGTATCTAGTACATTGCCTTTTATCTGAAGGGAAGTTTTGGCAAAACATATATATATATATATATATATATATATTTGCTGTTTCACCATCCTTAAAGTCACAAATTTAAGTATATAGTTGGCAAATGAGTTGAAACTCATTACTTTGAATTATGAATGATGTAAAATGATATAAAATTCTCGTATATTATAATGTACAGAAAAAACATACTATAATCTATGCGATAATATTTGAGTTTAAACTCATAAATATAAACTCATCCATCCAACGCCTTGTAAAACTCGAATAAGAATTCAAAAATCCAAAACTAAATGCTAAATATAGGATCCATCAAGTTTTAATTCTTCTTTATTACATGAGATGTTCCCGATGCAAGATTAGATCTTAGCTTCTCAATATGATTTATGAAAATCACTCTGACGTTAGAACGGAGGTGGCACCTTCACCGTTAATCTTCATTCCTTCATCAGCCTGAACTACTCCGTCGCATTGACGCAACTCCATTGACGTCATCCCTTCGACTATAATACTATAAGATGGTTGCCATTTACAAACGCAATTTTCATGCTACGATGGTTGTTGAGTCATCAATTTCTTCCAACTTATACGGAAGGATCTCAGATTTGGCTTCTTTTTAGGGGATATTGATCTTCTCTCTCTTTTTTTTTTGTTTGCTAATTTTCTTGATCTAGTTTTTTCTATATTGATCTTGCATTTTTTACTATTATTGTTGCTTTTATTGTTGTGGTTTATTTGTACTGTCAATTTGAATTTGTGTCTGCGATTGAGATTTTTTTTTTTTGGAAGATTTTCTCAGGTGTGTATTTGCATTTTTTTTTTTTTTGCTTCATAAATTAATTTGGTAGACTACTAGTATTAATCTATCAGATTACTACCGCAATTGACATGAAAAACCGGTCAAATATGTTGTGTTTGGGGGATTAATCAGGTACATTACTCTTGAAATTCTATCCGATCTGCTCTGGTGTCTGGCGTTGACGATCAGTGTTGGAGACAATTGACTATCTATGTGGAGAAGGCAAAATATGCGAGTAGATTACCGATGATATTCTACCAGATTATTCTCGGATGATGAGTGTGGTCGTTGTTGATTCCAATGCATCTGATAGATTATTAGTGATATTCTCGTATATTACCTTGACAACTGGGGACAACTTTGGCACAACATTATTGATCTTTGACCCACTTGATGTAACGAAAATCTCAAACTTGAATAGAAAATGTCAAAAACCAAGGCCGAATCCCGCTAGTTGCAGTCCTCAATTTTTTTTTACTTCATTGTCTGTGTTGAGTTGTGGCACGCAAACCTTTTTAACATGCCAACCCGCAGGGCAAATCTATACATGGAAGAGGTTGAGCGGCTATCCCTTAAATTCTTTTTTTCGCTATTATTTACAAAATATTATAGATTATTAATATTAATAGCCTTTAAACTTTAGAGTTTTCTTTTACTTTATCTCTTAAACTTTAAACATCAATACTTTTATACATTGAACTTTTAAAACTCCTCACTTTCCTCTTTAAATTTTAAAAATCACCATTTTGCTTTTGAAATTTCAAAACTTCTCCTTTTGTCTCCTCAATTTCTAATCTTCCATTTAAATAGACGGAATTGAGTCGACGTAATTCGCACATAGGTCACCAATAAAAACAAAAATAAGATTTTCCGTTTGAATGATGATTTTTAAAATTAAGAGGAAAAATAATTTTTAATAACCCAAATATTATTAAAATTACATTCCATCCCTAATAAAATTATGTTTCTCTAAAATAATGTTCCACTTCCTTAAAACTTTATATCTTGTTCATTTAATTTTTTTGACAACAATAACATACACTCCGTCTCTCTTAATTAATTTTTCTGGCTCTGTTCAGCCAACCCGTTAGACTTGCCTTTTTGACAGCTCTTTTATCCACTTACAATTTTGTCATGGTTATTAATTTAATTACCAAAATTTATCCGTTTAACAATAAGAATAGTTCCATAAAAGAAGCATACATATATATATATATATACACTAATTGAGAAAAGCGAGTTAGCGATTTTATGAAAAGGACTCGTTCAACCTTTTGACTGCGTTCTTCCTTTCTGAACACGTACTAATTATCAACTTGTATACTTAAAATTTTTTAAATATTCTTCTCACACGGTCCTCCATTTTCGTACGCATCTTCATATAACTTCACACACATTGCATGAACCTTCCAAACTAGATAAACCCATTTTCCTTTCCAATCTATAAATATCTCATATACCCCACTTCTCAAATACCCAATTATAACATTCAACCTTCTACGACACTTCTCTTTTTGCAATCAAACTCGTTACGTTTTCCAACATGGGTAACAACAACTGGTTTTCGCTTAGCCGCCTAAGGAGGGCAGTGAAGAAGGTGAGACTTCTCTTGAACTTCAACATCAACCGGTGGCGGATAGCTTCGATGATCAGAGGCCGATCTTTCGGCCGGCACCGCCAGTTCAGCTTCAACGATCGACCGGGCTTAACCGCCTGCGCTGGCGAGAACTCGGGCTCGGAGGATTCGGGTTCTTCTAGAGGCCTTCAGAGGACGATCAGCTATCCATCGGATGACCAAGAGGATATTGATCAGAAGGCTGAGATGTTCATTGCGAAGTTTCGAAAGCAACTTCAAATGGAGAGGCAAGTTTCATTGGAGCTACGATATCACAGGGGAAATAGCTTTGAAGGGAAATCTCCTTGAGGCTTTTGGTTTCTTTTATTTTTACATTTTTTTTCAATTCTTTTTCCTATCTTGTTCTTGGTTTGTTGATTTGGTATCGTTGAATTGTTTTGGTGATGGAGTTTGTTCACTTTTTTGAGAGCATTTCTCCTTTGTGAATTTTTTGGAGCTATAACTTGGTTTTGATGTTGCAAGGTTTGTCATTTTGTAATTATTTCTTTTCCGGTCAACAAGAAAATGTAAAACTCCGTTTTCTTCTTTGGGTTTTTTTTTTTTTTGTCTGCTCTTTTTTTTTTTTCATGAATTATATGAAAGCCTAGTCTTGAGTAATATGGAACTCTGGAACTTGCTATGATGGAGAGACCCAGCTGGGACATTGGATTCTTCCCCTTATTCTGTCATATTTCCTCTTTTCTTTTCGAAGAGGTTATGAATTTGACGTAATTTTTCCTGTCTAATTTTCAAGAGAAAAAGGAGAAAAAATGAAATAAAAATGACGTCCTTTTGGAATAGTCTATATGTACGACGGCCACAAAAGTGCTATTTTTATTCCTTAAGATGTATCAATATTTCGCTTTCCAAACGAATATATTGGCATGCATAATCAGATTCTGGTTAGGTTTGATGGATTTGGTAGATTTAATAACATTATCCAATATTATAACAGAAAATACATACATATATATATATATATATTAATATATTGTTTGTACAAGAAGAGCAACCAGCAGTTTGCTTTTTTCAACAGTATATATATATATTAATATATTGTTTGTACAAGAAGAGCAACCAGCAGTTTGCTTTTTTCAACAGCCGCCTTTAGCACAGACCAATTAAGGGCCGGGGGCTTTGAGCCGCCAGGCCCAGTTGGTCCATTTAAATTTTTTAACAATAAATGTTCCACAACTTTTTACGCTTGGCCTCGCCTAATTTCTGTTAATTCACATGTCATCCATAACATTTTAAATATGTAGTTTCGATTAAAAATTTATTACTTGACCCCTTAAATGTTTTCAATTTTAAATTTTAAATTTTAAATTTTACCATCGTATTTTTATAAAGTTTCATTGATACGCTTGATTTTTTACTTCTAGTTGTACCATATTCATATATAACCGTTTTAACTTGTATCTATTATTATAAATTTAACAACTCTGAGACACAAAAATAGGATAGAATATTATGTAATTCTTATATTTGGAAAGGAAAAAAAAACATATACGTAGATGAGTATAAAAACAAAATAAATGGACAAACAGGAAAAGAAAAGAAACAACAAACTATTAATTTCTTATAAAGTTTTGACTCTAATCAAGCCATCCCCTTAAATGATTTTTTGGCTTGGCCATTGATATTTAGGCTAACAATACATTATTTGTTATTTTGTGTGCATAAAACGAAAAGGATAAAAAAAGACATTTTCATGTATGCACCACCAGTGAAGAAGCTAAGAATTTTTGTTGAAGTTAATAGCTACAACAACATGTTAACTCAAATTAACAACTATGAATGAATGTACTACAATTGTTTGTGATAAGTTTTCATACAAGCTTTGAAAATGTTGCATAATAACCTCATTATTAAAATTACACTTTTACGACGTGTACAAGTAAAATAGCACTCATTAATAGATTTGCTATAGGTTAAGGTAACATTCTTAAATGTATTTTAATAAATAAAAGGATTAATCCAATAAATGGTCCTTGGGGTATACCTTCAATTCCATTTTAGTCCTTGACATTTGAAAAGCCCCACTTTGGTCTTGGATTTATTACTTAATTTGTTTCAGTTTCATATGTTGTTTAGGTGTTAAATATAGTTTAACCAAAAACTTTTAAAATATCTCTATTATCCCTTTGGTTTCTCTATGAGAATAGGTTAGGAACTAAAGTGGAACATTTTAAAAGTTTTTCATTAAGTATTTAACACTTAGCTAACAAAGGAACTAGAATTAAAATAAAATAATAGATTAAGGACTAAAATGGGACTTTTTAAATATCAAAGACTAAAATGACACTGAAGGAAGACCTTAAGACCATATGTGGGATTAACCCTAAATAAAAATATTAATTATAGATATTAAACATGTAGTGTCTTTAAATAATTAAACCTCATTCTAAATAGTAGTAGTAGAAGTAATGATAATGTTCTCTTTTCAAATGTAACATTCATACGACAACAGAATTAGACCGCAAAAAATATAATATCAAATCATTGCAATAAGAGAAAATACAATAAAAATTAGTATTAGCAAATAAAATTAAAGGCATATTGAGCCATTGCAAAGATTAGGTTTCTTTGGGCGTTTGTAAAAAATGTTACTCGTTAATTTTGGAGGAACAAAGAATAAATGTCAATATTTAAAGGTCATATGTGTTGTTTTTAGGTAATATATTATGCATATATAGATATAAGTTGAGCCCCTAATTCCTATTTAGCTTTGTCACTGTGCACCACAACAAATTTTAATCGTTGTCACGCCTTTTTAACTTACACAACATTAAATTCTACTAGCGCATCCTCAACTTAATGCTTTGGCAACTTCAATCCCAAATTTTCAATTTGGTGATTAAGATTCTAAATTTTAAAATCTAGTGTAATTGTTAAGGATTGTGAAATTTAAGATCTTGAATACACGAATTAAAAATTGGGCTAATAACTTGTCATTTTTTACGTGTTTGCTATTAGTACTTTTCTCGAATTAGAATTACATATTCTCCAACCCATTTGGATATTTCTGTACATGTGTCGATGGAGTTCAAGTTCGAGTATAATTATCCTGAAGATGAACTTATTGTATAGATCAGGTTGGAGTACAATTTGAATCCCATCAACATTTTATTTCCATTTCAATTAATTAGAATTTATTTTAAGTGGCAAGATTAGAATATAATTTTAATATTTAGTTTGTTTTCTACTTGGACTAGGACTCCTATATATGCTAAAATTATGGGTTTATAAATAAGGCCTAATTATTCATTCAACTCAACTTTTCTGCGTTATTATTACTAAATTTTAAAGCCCTTTTATAGAATTCCTGGCTTAACTCCTTAAAAGTCTAAAATTGGTCTCTTCTTCTATAATGATCTAGAAAATTTCATTAACAAAACCTAGTATTTAATTAGGTTTAATTAATTAATTTACTTTTAAAAATATAATTTTTGTAAAAGTTGTAATTTTTGTAAAAATTACGATAACGTATGAATAAACGGCATTGATTGCAAATTTTACGATGAATGTGATGCAATGTTGGGTATGATAAAATACAGATTTTATGAGTTGAATTACTCAGAAATTTATAAATAATACCTATAAAATGAATTTTATATCACGATTAATTGTGAAATTGTGATATAAACGAATGGATAATTAGAAGGCAAAGAGGACATAGAGGTTGTCCAAACCCTAATCATGGGTAAAAAGGAGGCTAAAGCAGTATAAGAATATTGCTAAATAAAAACGCAGACACGAAAAATGTCATTATTGGTCTCCAAAAGTGAACGAAAAGTAAGTTAAATATTTTTATACAGTCTAATGATAGAAAGTATAAGAAAAATACTGCGTGACGAAAAATTACACAGTGTAAATTTTTAACTCCACTAAGTGAACACTTTTTAGCTTGTTATTGGGCCACCAAGCCCAAAAAGGTGGCCCAATCATGGGATGACACTTGTTAACCCAAAGGGTTACTTGATAAGGTAACCAAGTGGATTAGGAAGCACTTATTACAAGTTTATCACAAAATTTTTCTTTTCCTTCTTCCTCCCAAGTTCTGCAGCCATTGAAGGAACCTTCAAAAAAATTTCTCAACTTCACACTTTGCAAAAATAACCCCAAAACAAGTTTTAGAAGCAAGCTCAAAGATTTTCACAAGATTTAAGGTAACATTCCAAACTTTTTAACAAGTTTTCAAGGGATTTTTCATGGGTTGAAGGGGAAATATTAACCCATGATGTTTTTGCATGAAAAGGAAGCTTAGAAGGGTATTCAAAGGGATTTTGAAAACTAGAAATCAAAAGGAAGTTATTTTGGTAAGTTTTGGGTTTTAAAGTTTTGAATTTTTATGAATTTTGTTTGAATTTTGATTCTCTCAAACCCACGTGAGTCCTTGAGCTTATGTTTAATGAAGTTTCATGTATAAGTGATGAATGGCATTGTTAAGTTATGAAATTTTGATTTATGGTGCAAAATTGTAGTTTTTGTAAAAAATAATATTTTTGTAATTTTGATGATGGTTTTTAGAAAAATGAGGTTTGAGCATGAGAATGATTTGGTTAAGGCATGAAACGGTTTATGCAGGGGTAGATTTACAATTTTGAAATGGATTTTGACCAAAATGCCCTAGGAACTAAATTGAAAGAAAAATTTCTTCTGAGCATAATTAGAAAATGGCCAAAAACACCCATGTACAGTGAGATTTTAGAAAAAGTTAAAAGGTGAAAGTTGTAGATCTCGACGAAACTATTAGGCAATGGAAACGATTCGTCCAAAAACTCAATCGTTTGTGAGTTTTTGATTTTTCAAGAATTTGTTAAAAGTGAAAAAGTGTTAAAATGACAAAAATGTAATTTTTCAAAATGATTGAAGGTATGGTACCTTAAGTAAAAATGTTTCTTATGAAAAATAGGAATTTTGGTTTAAAGAGAAAAATTTTAGCCCCAGGGGCAAAATTGTCAAAATTTTCAATTTAAGGGGCTAAATTGTAAAGTTGTATAAAAAGAGGGCAAAAGTGTGAAATAAAGAGATATAAGCCATTAGGACATTATTTTTAAAGTTAATAAGTGGCTATTGATGTTAAAATGACGAATCGAGCTCGGATAGATCAATAGGGCCACGGAGGGCAAAATCGTTATTTTTGCCCGAATAACCCCAATAGCTCCGAAAGGTCTCAGATAAGAAAAAAAAGTTATTAGAAAGATTCTCACCCTTCGTAAGTGACGATAGGGTAGAATAAGATAGAAATAAGGAAACTAGTGTTTTCAAACTTGTGTACAGTTATACAACTCGAATAATTAAGTAACGAATGTTTTGAAACGAAACGTAGAGAAATTGGTTAACAATTTTGTAATTGGCCAACAGGATCCTAGGAGTCTAGGAGAAAGGAGACCAAAGTTGCTTTTGCAGTGCTAAAAAAAAAAATAAGTACCCTTCCCACCTACAGTAAGAAATTGTAGGTGTAGAATGTGTATATATGTACATCAGGGTATATATATTACGATGTAAACTTATATGTTTGTTATGAAATGAATACCTAGAGGTATAAAATCGATACCTGTGTATATACAATTAGAATAACTGAGTGTATAACATGTTATGTATTGTTTCGTATAATATATTGTGTACCTAGGTGTACAATGATGAATACATATATGTATATAAAGTATGTACTTGTGTGTACTATGCTATGCATACAGATTTATGTATTGTGGATAACATGTGATTATCACTTTATGCATGGCATGACAACCATACTAAATGGACTGATAAATATATCACCAGAAATTAAGAAGAGTGTCGTACCGACTCTCGAAGCAAGGGGAGTTTAAAGGATAAAATATGGTCACGGTGTTACGTAGACCTAAATGAAATTGCGCAATGGTACGAACACTTGGGCCCTAGTTAAAGATAAGAAATGATGATGATAAAGAAAGTTTATAAGAAAGCATAATTGAATCTTGCATTCATTTTGTTGTCCATGTGGGATTTATGGGACTTACTGGGCATCAGCTTATTAAGTTTTTTATGCTGTAGGTATTCTGACAAGAAGGTCAGAATAAATCTCAATGATGAGCTGGTGGACGGACGATGTGTGCAGATCAGGTATGGAGTCCGCTACTAAATGTTTTCGCTGTGTATATACTAAGTAGTTTTGAAATGAAATGTTTGGAAAGAAGAAATGTTGTAAAAGTAAGAATGATTATGTGAAAATAAGTGTGTGAAAGTATTTTAGGAGTTACCAAAATTATCGTAAGTGAAGCATTTATTTCAGTTTCAAAAAAAATTCCTAAATTTTTGCCCCTAAGTAAGTAAGAAAGAGTTTTATCACAGTCCAAAAAGGCGGGTTATGACAATTGGTATTAGAGCGAAAATCTTGCAATCCTACTACACATCATCGTCTGCTCCACTGCCATAGCTCAAGTAAGATAGTTTGATTTTAAGTATAAGAATGTTCAGTTTTATTATGTATGGCATTGATATATTAATTATGATAATAAATATAGTATATAGCAGAGTTGCATCACAACCATGACATGGAGGCCGATCGAAGAGCAAGTATTGCTTTTCAAGATGCGATGCCACCGCGTTACTATAGGAGTCGACAACCTATGGTGCTGACTGAATGGCTTCACGCGGTCGAGGTGATTTTTGATGCTTGCCATATGCTACCGCACCTCTAGGTCCTATTAGCTTCCGGATTGTTGTTAAGGGAAGCATTAGTTTGGTGGTTGAGGATTGAACCCAACGAGCGACCAAGGGACTGGCAAGGTTTTAAAGGACAGATTCAAGCAAAGTTCACACCCGTACCCCCAACAGAGGTCATGCACGTCCAGGTGATTCCAACGCTATGGACTGATTGGAGATATCGCTTGTACCTACAAATAGAACCAGTCTGGGGTAAATATGTGGGTGAGCTAGTAGATCACTACATTCTAAGGTTTCACCGAACTATGATGCCATTGATACCCCCAGAAATACCCTTACAGCGTATTTGCGATCTTGTTTGGAGAGATCTACCTGCTGCATTTCAACAACAAATACAATATCTAGGAAACTTTATCAGCGTCCATGACTTCCTTATGGCTATATTACACGTAGAATAGAATGTGGTCGCACCTTTGGAAGATCCCCTAGCATATATGGTAGAGGATGATGATGATGATGACGACGACAATGACGACGACGACGACGACGACGACGATGATGATGGTGATGACAATGATGAAGAGCTCGAATATATTCCAGGACCTCCCGACCCCATAATCGCAAGTGATGACGAGTCAACCGACTCGAATGAAGAGGAAGAAAAGGACCCTAAGGAGGATCCTGAACAAAGCGACATGTCTGGAGTCGAGTCCAACTAAAAAGAACTTATGAAAGGATTTTCGTGTATTGTGATGTACATAGATGATGGGATTGGTACAGTTTTGGGCTTTGTTGGCTTTGTGTATGTGTGTTTATCCGAATCCTTCCCGGCAATAGGGTATATGTAGCCGGAGGTGATAACTGCTCATGGAAATGATATGAATAGTTATGTATGGAAGGAAAGAAAGTATGTTTGTTAGTTATACATGTACTGTTATGAAGAATATAAAAAGGAAATGAAAAAAGTTCATGAAATGAAATATATGAAGGTTCATGAAATGACATGTATAAAAGTAAATGCAATGAAATGTATGAGGCAAGATATCGAGTTCATGTAATTGTGTATGCTGCATGTATTTATGTTATTTAAATATATGCACTTATTGATGGAATACTATTAAGTTAATAGTATGTGCTAACATAATGACGAAATTATACGATAAGTATATAACGATTAATATCGATGGCGGATATACCCGAAGGACCGATGAATCCAGATTTAGTGGCCATGATTATGAAACTGTAACAGAAGCTCCAAGCTCAGGAGCGAGAAATGCAAGGTTTAAGGGAACAGTTAGCTAACCAGAATCCTATACCACCAGCACGTATAAACACGCTACCCCCAGTACCACCACCACAGCAAGTGAATCGAGCAGTCCTAGCTATTCTGGTAGCATTTACTACCGAATTTTATGAAAGATTTCGGAGGATGAAGGCTCCAGAATTTGATGGATCCATAGACCCACTAGAGGCCGACGACTTGTTTACGAGTATAGAAAGGATACTGAAATTTATAGGGCTTAGTGACCATAAGAAAGTCCTATGCGCTTCATTCTCTCTCACGAAAGATGCCAGGAGATGGTGGGAGTTTGTAGAATGCAAAAGAAACGTTGACAATATGTCATGGTTGGATTTTGTGGAAGAATTCAACAGGGCCTACTTTAATGTGGAAACCATGGCAGCCCAACAAGAAGAATTTAACAATTTCAAGCAAGGCAATATGTCCATAGCTGATGCTGTAAAGAGGTTTAATCAGCTCGCACAACTTTGTCCCGAGTTAGTATCGACTGATGGGGAATGAATCGGGCGATTGATGAGAATGTTCAAAACCAACATTGCCCTTGTGGTTGATAGTGGAGGGCAAGCTCCCAAGGACATGAAAGATTTCATTGAACGGGCGACCAAAGCTGAGTTTAGAATTGCCCGTGATAAAGAGGAAAGAGCCAGGATTTTTAAGGCTTAAAAGGAAGAGAGAGCTTTAGTCAAGCAAAGTCAAGTGGTCCAGGGGAAAGGACAAGGAAGTGCCTCAAGTCAAGGGCCGTCCCAAAATCTTCTAGTGGGACGTAGCCGTAATGTTAGTAATAAAAGGAAATGGAACGTGAGCAATTCGAGGAATCCAAAGGGTCAACCCCATAAGAGGATTAATGATGGAGGGAATAACAAACCCCTTTGCAGTCAATGTGGGAAAAGACATGTAAGGAAATGCAAGGCTGCTACAAACAAGTGCTATATCTGTGGAAAAGAAGGGCACTATGCCAGAAATTGTTTTTCTAATCCTCGAAGTCAGAGCAGTCAAGCTCAGCAAAGGCCTCAAGGAAACCAGCTACATGCAGTTCAAGTTCAAGCGCAGATTGAAGGCCCTAGTGTCAATCAAGGGCGACTAGAAGCTCCAGAACCAAGTGGGTGAATTTATGCCTACATGAAAAAGGAAGAAGATGTAGGAACATCATCTGTGGTGACAGGTCAGTTTTCTGTTGCTAACACTGATGCATATATTTTGTTTGATTCTGGAGCAACACATTCATTTGCATCATTTAAGTTTACGAAATAAATAGGAAGTAAAGGAGATAGGATAGAGCAAACCTTTATAACTGCATTACCCTCTAAAGAGGTCTTGAGTTCTGATTATTGGTTACGACATGTACCGATAATCATTTATGGAAAGGAATTGTATATTGATTTGATAATAATTGATATACAAGATTATGATGTCATCCTAGGAATGGATTTCCTAGGAAAATACACGCCCAAGATTAACTGTTGACACCGCAAGGTTACGTTTCGACCTTCCAGAAGTGAAAAGTTTGTGTATTCAAGGAAGATTTCCAAAGTTCCTAAGGCGATGATTTCGGTATTGAAGGCAAGGCAAATGCTAGAAAGTAGATGCACCGGTTATCTGGTGAATTTGATAAGGAAAGATCAATAAGCTTAGTTAGGACCAGAGAATGTTCCTATAGTAAGGGAATTCATTGATGTGTTTCCCGACGAGTTGTCAAACTTGCCACCAAAACAAGAAATTTCATTTGAAATCGAATTGACGCCCAGCATAGCCCTGATTTTGAAGGCTCCATATCGAATGGCTCCAAGGGAACTCAAGGAACTTTAGGCGCAACTAAATGAATTATTAGACAAACGTTCATCCGACCAAGTCATTCCCTCTAGGGGCCGCCTATTCTATTTGTCAAGAAGAAGGACGGAACATTACGAATGTGTATTGACTACCGGGAACTAAACAAAGTCACAATTAAGAACAAGTATCCACTCCCAAGGATCGATGATTTGTTTGATCAACTAAAAGGAGCGTCCGTATTCTCAAAGATTGATCTACGCTCGGAATATCATCAACTTCAAGTCAAAGAAGAAGATATACTAAAGACGGTGTTTCGAACACATTATGGGCATTACGAGTTCTACGTCATGCCATTTGGACTGACCAATGCCCCGACAGCCTTCATGGATCTCATGAACCGAATTTTTAAGAAATATCTCGATAAATTCGTCATCGTTTATTGATGATATTCTCATATATTCAAGAACGCCAGAGGAACGTAAGGAGCACTTGAGGATTGGATTGCAATTGTTGAGAGAGCATCAACTATACGCAAGTTCTCAAAATGGAGTTTTGGTTGGAGAAGGTTCATTTCCTTGGACACGTGGTGACACGGGATGGAGTATCCATCGATCCTTCCAAAGTGGAAGCAGTAAATAAGTGGCCTACACCGAAAAGCGTAACCAAAATCAAAAGTTTCCTCGATTTAGCAGGCTACTATTGACGTTTTATAGAAGGATTTTCCCGACTTGCAGTGCCACTCACTGCATTTACACGAAAAGCGGCAAAGTATGAATGGACTAAGAAGTGCGAAGAAAGTTTCAAAGAGTTAAAAAGGCAACTTACAAGTGCACCAGTGTTGACAATACCTGATCCAGACCTAGGAAATTTTGTGATCTACAGCGATGCATCGAAAACGAGACTAGGAGCCGTATTGATGCAAAATGGAAAGGTGATTGCGTACACATCTCGACAATTAAAGGATCATGAAAGGAATTATCTGACGCATGACTTAGAGTTAGCGGCAATTGTATTTGCGTTGAAGATATGGCGTCACTACCTGTATAGAGCTAAGTGTGAAATTTATACAGACCATCAGAGTTTGAAGTATATCTTCACACAGAAGGAGCTCAACATGAGATAACGAAGGTGGCAAGAATTAGTTAAAGACTACGACTATGAAATTCTACATCACCCAGGAAAGGCTAACCGAGTAGCCGATGCTCTCAGTCGTAGAATAATGTCCTCACTTGCAATGATGTAGTTAATGCCAAAACCTCTTCAGAAGGACTTAATAGAAGCGGGAATAGAGCTAGTCACTAGAAGATTAGATAATTTGTCTTTTCGACCCGCTATCTTGGAAAACTTAAAGGAGCGACAAGAAGCAGATCTGTTGCTACTCAAAGCCAGGAATGAAGCTCTGGAGAACAACGAAATAGAATTTAGCATCATAAAAGATGGTATCCTCCGTTATAAGGGCAATATCTGCATTCCCAATGATGAAGGATTAAAGAAATAGGTACTAGAAGAAGCTCATGAAGCACCATACGTGGCTCATCTAGGAGCTACTAACATGTATCAAGATCTAAAGGAGCACTATTGATGGCATGGAATAAAGAACGATGTCGTACAGTTTGTCGCCAAATGTCTTACGTGCCAGAAGGTTAAAGCCGAGCATCAACAGTCAGCAGCTGAATTACAGAAGATTGAAATTCCAGAATGAAAATGGGACCAGATAACTATGGATCTGGTGACCGGGCTACCCATAACCACGGGTGGACACGATGCTATATGGGTAATCGTTGATAGATTGACAAAATCAGCTCACTTTTTACCCATCAAACTCAACAGTTCTGTGGAAAGACTAGCTGAACTATATGTAGCCCAGATAGTTAGATACCACAGAGTTCCAAAAACTATCATTTCTGATTGAGATGGCCAGTTTACTTCTAAGTTCTGGAGGAGCGTTCACCAAGCAATGGAAACGAAGCTGACCTTTATTACAACTTTTCACCTTCAAACGGATGGTCAATTTGAAAGGACCATTCAAACTCTAGAAGATATGTTGAGAGCCTGTGTGCTAGATTTCAAAGGAGGATAGGACAAAAAGCTTCCATTGATCAAATTCGCTTACAATAATAGTTATCAAACTTCCATAGGAATGGCTCCTTATGAATCTCTTTACAGAAGAAAATGTAGATCGCCATTACATTGGTATGAAACAGGAGAAAAGACATTATCAACTATAGATTTCGTGCAAAGGATGACGGAGAATGTGAAATTAATCCGTCAACGAATAGAAGCTGCCTTTAGTCGTCAAAAGAGTTATGCAGATCGACGACGAAGACCCCTAGAATTTCAAGTAGGGGATTTGGTCTTCTTAAAGGTGACACCAATGAAGGGAGTGATCAGGTTTGGAAAGAAAGGAAAGCTTGGCCCAAGATACATTGGACCATTTGAAATGTTGGAACGGGTAGGCAATGTAGCTTATAAGTTAGCCTTACCCTTTGATCTAGCACCAGTATACAACGTATTCCATGTATCCATGCTAAAGAAGTATGTACCGGGTCCTTCGCATGTTCTGCAGCTGGAGGAAATTGACGGTAGGAGAACCTATCTTATGAAGAGAAACCGATTCAAATACTGGCACGAGAAGAAAAGGAGTTAAGGAACAAGAAGATACCTCTCGTCAAAGTTCTATGGCGTAACTAGCAAGTGGAAGAGGCAACATGGGAACAAGATGATGAAATAAGGAAATGCTACCCCGAATTGTTTTGATTTTCGAGGACAAAAATTCTTAAGGGGGTAGATTGTAATGACCGAGAAAATTTCATTAATAAAACCTAATATTTAATTGGGTTTAATTAATGAATTCACTTTTAAAAATGTGATTTTTGTAAAAGTTGTAATTTTTGTAAAAATTACGATAACGTATGAATAAACGGCATTGATTGCAAATTTCACAGTGAATGTGATGCAATGTTAGGTATGGTAAAATACAGATTTTATGAGTTAAATTACTCAGAAATTTGTAAATAATACTCATAAAATGAATTTTATATCACGATTAATTGTGAAATTGTGATATAAAAGAATAGGTAATTAGAAGGTAAAGAAGACATAGAAGTTGTCTAAACCCTAATCAAGGGTAAAAAGGAGGCCGAAGCAGTATAAGAATACTGCTAAATGAAAACACAAATACAGAAAATGTCATGATTGGTCTCCAAAAGCGAACGAAAAGTAAGTTAAATATTTTTATACAGTCTAAGGATAGAAAGTACACTGATTTGACCACGACGGTATAAGAAAAATACTACGTAAAGAAAAATTATACAGTGTAAATTTTTAGCCTCACTAAGTGACACTTTTTAGCTTGTTATTGGGCCACCAAGCCCTAAAAGGTGGCCCAATCATAGGCTGACACTTTTTAACCCAAAGGGTTACTTGATGAGGTAACCAAGTGGATTAGTAAGCATATATTACAAGTTTATCACAAAATTTTTCTTTTCCTTCTTCCTCCCAAGTTTGACAGCCATTGAAGGAACCTTCAAAAAATTTTCTCAACTTCACACTTTGCAAAAATAACCCCAAAACAAGTTTTAGAAGCAAGCTCAAGGATTTTCACAAGATTTAAGGTAAAATTCTAAACTTTTTAACAAGTTTTCAAGGGATTTTTCATGGGTTGAAGGGGAAATATTAATCCATGGTGTTTTTGCATGAAAAGGAAGCTTAGAAGGGAATTCAATGGGATTTTGAAAGCTAGAAATCAAAAGGAAGTTATTTTGGTAAGTTTTGGGTTTTAAAGTTTTGAATTTTATGAATTTTGTTTGGATTTTTATTCTCTCAAACCCATGTGAGTTCTTGAGCTTATGTTTGATGAAGTTTCATGTATAAGTGATGAATAGCCTGGTTAAGTTATGAAATTTTGATTTATGGTGCAAAATAATAGTTTTTGCAAAAAAAATGTATTTTTGTAATTTTGATGATGGTTTTTGGAAAAATAAGGTTTGAGCATGAGAATGATTTAGTTAAGGCATGAAATGATTTCTACAGGGGTAGATTTGTAATTTTGAAATGGATTTTGTCCAAAATGCCCTAGGGACTAAATTGAAAGAAAAATTTCTTTCTCGACAGAATTAAAAAATGGGCAAAAACACCCCTGTACAGTGAGATTTTGGGAAAAGTTAAAAGATGAAAGTTGTAGATCTCGATGAAACTGTTATACATTGCGAACGGTTCATCAAAAAACTCAATCGTTTGTGAGTTTTTGATTTTTCAAGAATTTGTTAAAAGTGAAAAAGTGTTAAAATGACAAAAATATGATTTTTCAAAATGATTTAAGATATGGTACCTTAAGTAAAAATGTTTCTTATGAAAAATAAAAATTTTGGTTTAAAGAGAAAAATTTTAGCCCCGTGCGCAAAAGTGTCAAAATTTTCAGTTTAAGGGGCTAAATCGTAAAGTTGTATAAAAAGGGGGGCAAAAGTGTGAAATAAAGAGATATAAGCCATTAGGACATTATTTTTAAAGTTAATAAGTGGCTATTGATGTTAAAATGACGAATCGAGCTCGGATAGATGAATAAGGCTATGGAGGGCAAAATCGTCATTTTCGTCCGAATAACCCGAATCGCTCCAAAAGGTCTTAGATAAGAAAAGAAAGTTATTAGAAAGATTCTCACCCTTTGTAAGTGATGATAGGGTAGAATAAAATAGAAATAAGGAAACTAGTGTTTTCAGAGTTGTGTACAGTTATGCAACTCAAATAATTAAGTAACGAATATTTTGAAATGAAACGTAGAGAAATTGGCTAATGATTTTGTAATTAGCCAACAGGATCCTAGGAGTCTAGGAGAAAGGAGACCAAAGTTGCTTTTGCAGTGCTAAAAAAAAAACAAGTAAGTACCCTTCCCACCTACAGTATGAAATTGTAGGTGTAGAATATATGTATATGTACATCAGGGTATATATATTACGATATAAACTTGTATGTTTGCTATGAAATGAATACCTAGAATCGATACCTGTGTGTATACGATTAGAATACCTGAGTGTATAACATGTTATGTATTGTTCTGTACAATATATTATGTACCTGGGTGTACAATGATGAATACATATATGTATATAAAGTAGGTACTTGTGTGTACTATGCTATGCATATGGATTTATGTATTATGGATAACATGTGATTATCACTTCATGCATGGTATGACAACCACACTAAATGGACTGGTAAGTATATCACCAGAAATTAAGAAGAGTGTCGTACCGACTCCCAAAGCAAGAGGAGTTTAAAGGATAAAATATGGTCATGGTGTTACGTAGACCTAAATGAAATTGCGTAATGGTACGAACATTTGGGCCCTAGTTAAAGATAAGAAATAATTATGGTAAAGAAAGTTTATAAGAAAGCATAATTGAATCATGCATTCATTTTATTGTCCATGTGGAATTTATGGGACTTACTGGGCGTTAGCTCATTAAGTTTTTCATGCTGTAGGTATTCCAATAAGAAGGTCAGAATAAATCTCAATGATGAGCTGACGGACGGACGATGTGTGTAGATATGGTATGGAGTCCGCTACTGAATGTTTTCGTTGTATATATACTAAGTAGTTTTGAAATGAAATGTTTGGAAAGAAGAAATGTTGTAAAAGTAAGAATGATTATGTAAATATAAGTGTGTGAAAGTATTTTGGGAGTTACCAAAATTATCGTAAGTGAAGTATTTATTTCAGTTTCAAAAAAAAATTTCTTAAATTTTTACCCCTAAGTAAGTAAGAAAGAGTTTTATCACAGCCCAAAAAAAGGGGTTGTGACATCTTCTACACTGCTGCATTATTAATAGAAGTTGTGCAGGGATGCTACAGCATCGATCCCTCCAGTTTTCTTTGTTTCTCAACACTTTAATCCATCAATTGAAATCTCCCTATTAATTGAGGGGAAAAAAGATCTAACAAAAAATTATCAGTTTTTAATCATATGTTAAGAGACAGATAACATTTTGATGGTGTAAAATAAAATTTTCTGTTACTTGTTCCATTTTTAACCACAGGTTCTCGCTTATAACATTTTAGGGGATTACTAATAAACAAAATGTAGCAAACAAATTGCTAGAGAAATGGACATTTTTCTTATGTGTTGAAGCCTTTGATCTTTTACAGTTAACTGCTAGAAAACTGTTGTTAGGATTGATGCTGTAAATGACAAATATTTTATTTGTAATTATCACATTTTGGGTTAAATGAATAGATGAATAATAATAAAAATATTCCATGTTATGATAATGGTCTTTATATTATTTTCCTTTTAACGACTATCTATTTCAGCAAACATAGAATCACTGGCTAGAGTTTATATGTAGATAGATACAATTCCAAGAATAATAGTCTAAATTATGTAGTCCGCAAGCTATGTATAGAATTGAGCACTTTATACATGATAAAATTCAGGAGATGATTTATCTATGCCATGGGAACAAGTTGACTTTATAGTAGACACATTCGTATGGTAGACATAATGGTGATCGCATATCGGACTGAACTTAAACTATAATTGATTTAATAATAATTTTGTTGCACTTAAATCAGTTCACTTTGATAATCATCTATGTATAGTCTCAACCTTGAAGTGGATTCATGACTCCATGTTTGTATCTTTGGACGTGTCAAACGTAGGAGTCTCAATCAATGGAGGCTATGTTGTTGGTATACTAGAGATGCACTCCATATTTAGTCATGAAACCATAATCCAAAGATATAGAATCCGTAGCGCTCCAACAAAGAGTGAATATTGTTCTCTCAAAAGCATTATTTGAGAAATTGAAAAAGAATAAGGTCTTGGCCATATGGACATATATAGTAACCGAACCTTTTTGTATTTGTTCCAAATAGAGTTTTTCAAATCAGTGAAACAATAGAACTTTGAAATGAAATAATCGGAAGGTAAACCAAAACTATTCTTTCTTTCGATTATCTATAATCTATGGGGATACGCAAACTTTAAGAGATCAAATGCAAGACTAATATATTTGGTCCCGTAATACGAGGTATTATTAATAGCGTAGATTTATATCTATAATAGAATGACACCAAAGTTAATAATCAAATAAATTAATCAGGGATTAATTTTTTCTGTTATTGTCAGAACTTGATAATATATATTCATCAGGGCCCAATACTAGCTCATTAATTCCTTGATAGGATGGACAGATGCAGTTTACCATAGGTACTATAGAAGTTTACACGACACCAACAATTTGGCCTAATTGTATACACGCCACAGTCTAGATGGATTGTGTGGCACCAAGCTCAACCCACATCGATAGTAGGCGCCAATAGCTAGGGTTTCTGGGTAATTAATTATTTAATCAATTTCTAAAAAATATATATTCAAATTAACTATTAAAATTTGGAATAATTATTTATTTAAATTGTGTATTTGAATAAAATATTTTAAATCCTAGTTGGATCTAAATAAAGGATAATTATTTACAATGATTTAAATTAGATAACAATTTTGAATAATGAAATTCTTATTTAAATTGGAATTGATTGAATGGAGTCATCTTGTGTGATGCAAGAGATCATCATAAAATCATAAACTGTGATTCTCTGGAATTTGAATCTTCCTTTGTTTGCATGGCGTGGACCTCAAGGAGCAAAAGGAGAAAATTATCTTCTAATTCTAATAGATTTATGACTCTTCTAACTAGTTCTATAAATAGAGGTCTTGGATCATTATTTATTTTTAGATTGCTATGGTGTAACTTTAGAGAGAGTGGAATTTAGATTACTCATCTTTAGTAATCCTAGCCTTTCAGCATTACAATGGTCAGAAGGAGAAACTGTAGTGATATTTTCTAAGTTGTACCCACACACAACAACGACTTAGAGGAAGAAACATAATATTGAAGACTTGAAAGTTGAGTTCTTTTAAATGTTTTGAACGTTTAGAAATGTTCATGAGTTAGATTTTTGGTGATTAAATAGAAGTTTCAAAATTCTGCTAGGTTACTAAACCAATTTTTCCAACGACTGTTTTATTGCTTCCCAGGACTTGTGATGCTAGATATCAAAGTTCTCTACATGACTGGATGAAAAGTATCTAGATATAATTTTCAAAGAAGGTGGTTTTCCACGCTTTTAAATATAATTTGGTGTCTACAAATATCGATAGCGTTATCTGTGAATCATCCGTCTCTACCTATGACCATTGATTTTGTTTTAAATAATTTATTTAAAACCTCACCTGAACAATTGATTTTGATCCAATAGTTTAAATAAATCT
The DNA here is from genome assembly GCA_946598075.1 of Artocarpus hirsutus. Lineage (NCBI taxonomy): Eukaryota > Viridiplantae > Streptophyta > Magnoliopsida > Rosales > Moraceae > Artocarpus > Artocarpus hirsutus. The sequence goes on from CAMOHE010047591.1 coordinate 77,490, forward strand.
CATCTATGTAGAAAAAATCGCATTCTTCATAACAGCAACGCACTAAATACAATAGGGATTTCAAAATAAATGATCGTTTATTAAGCCTTTTTTAGTAATTGGTTGAAGTTGTGTAAACTTAGAAAAATTATATTTTTTTTAAGTGGTTAACTAGTGATGTATTAGTATATGATTTATCACTAACTTGGTAGATTATCATGATCAACTTTAGTTTAAAACTGATTAACTTAGTGGTGTATTATTGAATAACCAACATCAGTTAGTGATTAATTAATTTCACTTAATAATTTATCAACTTATCCATGATAAACTATTTGTAGGTTGGCCATTGTAGAAAATGGTTATTTCTATTAAAAAAAAATTCTGATGTTGGTTAAGACAGTTAATAATTTAGTGATTAAAAAAGGGCGACCAAAGACAATCAACCACCAAACTTTTTCAATATAATATAGAAAAGACAGTTTCAATGGGCAAAAAATCGAGAAAACCAAAGTTTTAAAATTTCAAAATGAATCAAAACAAAAGAAGACTACTTTTAAAACGGTGTTATGCCTACTTGGGGTCATTCTACGTAGAGGTATCAAAGGCCACACAGTTAGGCCTGGCCTGCCACAGTGCAATGTCAGGCTAGGGATGACCTGACCTTATTGATACCCCTAATTACATGCAAATGTCTCTATCTCTTCCGAATGCGCCTGTGTGGGTGAAACTGAGGAAATGGAAAGTGCCAAAGAGGGAGGAGTTTTTGTTAGACATACAACAATTGTTCCCCTTTTTTTTTTTAAGAAGAATATAGCAAAATCTTAGTTGTAACTTGAAATATAACAAAATTTTTTAAATTGACGTCTTTTTCTTTACAACTCATAGATGACTCTATAATAAAAACAAATTAGGCACTAATTAAGTTTAAAAGACAAAGAAAAATCTTAAAGATTATATGTTGAAGTAAATTAGGTGCACAAGAAATTTTTTTTAATTAGTACTTCACAACAAGTGTATTCAAAAGTTGAAAAGGATAAATTATTAAATTTTCATTTATAAAACAGTGTTGAACCAAACGTAGATGATACATAAATTAAACATGACTTTATATTTTAAGGGGTATATTTTTTTCTCAAAAAAAGACATCAAATATTTTTGGTATTTTAAAACTAAGAATATACGGTTTAAAATAATAAATAGAGTAAGTTGTCATGTTAGCCTCTAATCTTTCATAAAAGTGAACATTTGATCTCTAACTTTTTTTGTTGCTCTATTGACCTCAACCTTATATTTTAGTTACTGAGGACCATTTTTACGGTCAAATCGTTAAATTTGACTATTAAAAATTAATGAATATCAATTTTAATTAAATCACTAAATTACCTTCAAAGAGTAAATATATTAAAAAATTAAAAGTAAATTATAACCATTGATTTAAATACACCAAATCACAACCATTGATTTTAATTTTACACTAAAATTCAAAATCAGCAAAGAAAAAAAAAAAAGGAAAAACCCAGAACCCGAACTTATCAATTTTCCCCCATTTCCTTTCTCTCTCTTCTTCTTTTCTTCCCTTCTCTTTCTTTTCCTGTCAGGCGCAACAATGTATTTTAAAACTTTATGAATCATTCCCTGGATCAACAATGTATGTTGCAATGTCAGTAATTGATGAGACCATAAAGTGTACAGTTTATGAGAGTTAAATCAGTTATTTATGTTGTTATTTTTTTTAAAATTTTTTAATTAATTGTATTTTTATATTTAATAGTGTTTTTATGTCTTAGTATATAAATATATCTAAAAATTTGTATTTAGTCTATTTTTATGTTTAAAAATATTTTTAATAATTTTTAGAATTGTTTCAATGTGTTTAATATTTGTTTAGTTTGTAAATAATTAAAACCATAAAAATAATTTTGTATGATTTTATTTTTAGTCTTAAAATATATGAAAGTATGTTTTTAGTTTGTAAATATGTTTTATAATATTTTTAACAATTAAACAAAAGAGAAAAACGAAACAAAGAGGTGCAAAATCGGACACCTGATGCAAAAGAAATAAAAAAGAATAAAAATAAAAATGCCACGTGGCACTTCTAGGCCATCGATTGTGCCACAGATTCAATCTCAACCATTCACGTGTCCTGATGCGTGTTGGAATTGTCCTCAGATCTCCGCGGATTCCAATGCAGCCTTTTCTACCTGCTCTTGCTTCTTTTCTTTAGACTGTAGCCGTAAAATGGCGCCTTAAGCACTTTAGATTATGTCGCATGTCAGCTCTTATGCTAAGTGCTTTACTGGATTTCAAACCTAGAAATGCACAGTGATGAGTGTTGAATCACGTGGAAGAAGATTTTCTTCTTACACCTTGTTTGACATAATGATAGAAACCATTTGGTATAGTAATAAAAATCATAATTTCTACCACAAACTCAGTTATAAACAGTATAAAATTTTCACATGCCATAAAAAAAAACTACAGTGTAAAGCTCTCACATGCTACAGTAAAAGTGGTTCTAACCATTAGTTCTCACCACTCTTCCAAACACCTTATTAAATTACATCGACATCATATACAATCCGAAAGAATAAAAAAAATAAAATAAATAAAATGAAGAAATAAAATATTAATAAAAAATACAATAATATTATTTTTCTCTTACTAGAAGTAGGGATACCATCTTCCCTCTTCTTCAACTCCAAGGCTCATTTAAAGGCCTTCTCCCTTCCTTGCTTCTTTCTCTTAATCGTTGAGCTTTAGCAGTATCCTCCTTTTAAAAAGAGATGCTATTAGAGCATTCCTCCATTGCCACTAAAAATAATAAAATAATGTCTAAATTAGTGTAAATTGTGTAGTAAGGTAGAAAAATAATTTTATAAGTATAGTACTCTGATGTAGTTTTTAACTCTATATTTATGCTGTAACATTTATATTTTTATGCTGCCTAATGCTTATATAAATTCAGTCATGTTTTAATATCTAATTTAATTATGTTGCATAATTAATGAATAATATTGAAATCATACTTATTTATTAAGTTAAGTTTTTGCTGCATTAAAAACATGAATTAGCACAATAAATGCTTGGTAATACTTGATTTGTTGTAGATAAAAGATGACGTAGTGTATTCTTAAACCATTTAATAAGCAAGGTTTTGTCAGAATTAATGTAATAATTTATTCTATTAAAATATCATAATTTTGATTTATTATTATCTTTTTTATCTTAAAATTATGAGAATTATAATTGTAGTGACAACAGTTATAATTTTCATAATTAGTACATTAAATTATTAGTGAAAGGTAATTATTTTGCTACATTTTATAGGAAAGCCTTTACCGTATTATAGCTTGTTATATTATCGCTTTCGATTGACTTATAAGAATAGAAAATCTACTTGCAAATTAATGAAAAGGATTTAATAAATCAAAAACCTTAGTAAATTTGTAATTAAAGTAAAATTTCATATCAATTATGAAATATATAAAGAATTTTCGAAGATCCTTGTTTTAATTCTATGTTTTAAAATATTATTTAAAATTGTTAAAATATTTGTTTTCTTCAAACTCTTGTTAAAA